>JAHZMT010000904.1:0-63244 GCA_027743785.1 Sinhomidia bicolor | reverse complement strand
CCTAATTGACCCAAATAACTTTAAAATCTTTCCTAATTGACTCAAATAACTTTAAAATCTTGCATAATTGACTCAAATAGCTTTAAAATCTTGCATAATTGACTCTCACATCTTTTTAAAAGTTTACTTTTTTATTTTTTCTTCGAAATGGTAAGACAAAAGATTTACAACATTTAATGGATACATACGTACCTATATAAAAATGGCGTAAGTAACTACTAACCAATTGATACATTTGCTTAATATCGATACTTTATTGACACTTTCTTTTTATATAAATATAAATTTTAAAATTTTAAGGTGTAAGTTGTATTGTTTGCTTCATGTAAGTTAGCTAAAATAAGGTACCATTTTTTCTCATAAATTCATGCATTTCCCTATTTGAAATGTCCTTACCCATACCCATTACACTATAATTAAGTCGCTTAAGTAAAGGAAGTACCTCCCAGATCCAAACTTTTACACCCTGAGCGTCCGAAAATGGAATGTAACCTTTCATTTGTACAATCGAAAGTGGATCTGTAGACACTGGCCTACTCCTTCCCCACTGTTCAAAGTGTAAATATTCTACCGATTTCATACCACGAATAAAATTGTACGGTAGATCTTCAGCATTAACTAAAACAAGCACCCTTAGCTTTGGAAGAACCAATTGCGCAAAGGACTCAAGAAAATTTTCCATTTTAAAACTAGCCGTTGTGCTGAGAGTAATTTTTAAAACATGTAAATTTTCCTTAAAATGGTGCAGCACACGAGATAATCCTTCCAAGTCAATATCAGGGTGTCTCAAAAACAATGTTAGCTTTTTAAGTGTGGGACAATGCATGTGTGCCAGAGTTTCAAAAACACCATTTGAATCTACTTTCAAAACTAATTCCTTTAATTTAAACATAGGAAAAGTTTCTTCACTTGCGTAAAGTTCGTCCCAAGCGTCCGTTTCTAATCTTCGTAGTTGCCCAGAATATGTAGAGATGATGGTGTCTTGTATTGAATTAGGCAAGCTTTTTGCAAATATCTCTAAGGTTTCTAAAAACGGCAAAGGAGGTAAAGAATTTGCTCTTAGTTCTTGCATCAATTCATTCAAATAGTCTGGATTGGCATGCACAGCATTCATTTGTTGATTGAGGGTTGAGTACACTCGTAGCTTTTTCAAATTCGGCAAAAGAGTCAAACACTGACGAAGCCACTGTATGCAAGGTATTGGCTCGTGGTAGGTTTCAAAAGAAAAATACCAAATGTGTCTTCCAAATTCGGACAGAAAATGAAGCGCGTTCATCATCCACTCTTCGTGTGGACGAGAGTAAAAACAAACAGATCTACCAATAATTGGATTTTTGGAAGAGTGCTCCATTTCCAAACGGAACTTGGTCAATTCTTCGGTCCGTTGGAACCGGATTTGATAGAGTTGCTTTTTAATTAGTGGATAGTATACAGACTCTCTTCGAATATCACCGTCTTCAAAGTCATCGGGAGCTGATGGCTGATGACAAGGATGATTTTCAATAAATCCGTCAACGGCATGTCTCCAAGATTTGCAAACTTTACGGCATTTCAAAATATCGCCATTCTTTAGATATGCAAACAGAAATGGAAAGATCTAAAATCAAAACAAAACTAACTTGTCATGACTGTGTATCAACAAGCTTGGTTATTATAAAGTATCATATATCAGCATTACTTTCTACCTCTGGAAACAACCATGTTGATTTCCTTGCGCTTAGCAAATCCTCCCAACTCGCTGATGCTTTACAGCAGTTTATTAACGTTTTCGGTGAGTATTTCAATAGTCCAAATATAATTTCCCAAATCTAAAATTAAGTAAAAATAAACCAATTATTAATATATAAACCTCTCAGCAACGTTTGCCGAAAAAAATTCTTTAAACTGTTTTTACTACCTCTTCAGGAACAATCTCGAAAGGATAAACACTGTCTTGTTCCATTACCTTTTCTTCTTGTTCCACAACAACAGCACTTTGCTTTTCTTCACAACAAGCTAGTAATGTGCGTAGACTTCACAGAAACACACAAAAAGCTTTTTTAAACTAACAAATCTGTCTGAAATATTTCTCAAATCCGAAATCATGTACGTATTGCGTAGAACATTATTCTTATGTTGTATGTTTTTGTGTTTGACGTGCAATATTATTGAAACAGAGAGTCAACAAAACAACAGGTTGCAGAAGCAGCACCATACCATGATGACTATGACCATTCTCTAATCACATGTCTTGAAAACTTGAACCCTATTTTGCCAATGCCTGCCACTACTACTACTGCACGACCAATCAAGGTTGTTATGCATCTATTCAGTCAGATGCTTGTTTTGATTTGATTCTCGTCTAATAAACTCTTGTTACATGACACTGACCATCTCATACACATGTGCTGTTTTTAAGAAACTACCACAACAACATCAACTAGTAATGTCATAACAACTTACATACTTGCATGACTACAATATTCAATCATTCACCACTTCATTGTACATAATCAGTTAGTGCATTGCATTACAACAACAACAACTATTGTTTATCACCGAAAGAAAAAACGCAGAAAAAAACAGAAGGAAAAATATGAGAAACAAAATGTGAGAGACTGGTCCAACTAGTCGCCTATGCGCTATGAAAATGAAGTATTAAAGGCTTAATGAATTTAAAAATATTATGCATATTATTATAAACTATAATTTGTTTTTCATGAAGCCTTTTAAAACTTTAATATGTACAACAATAGTTTTTAATCTGCGATCTTCACTTAAACACTAACTTGATCTTGGTCATGCATCCGTACTATAGTTTCAACTGGGCGGTGTTCCCAATACTAATTACTCTATTTGTTGTAATTACCATCAAATACATTCTGCGGTTGTTATATTTGACTCTTTCATTAAAAAAATATTTAATAAAAAATATTAAGTGTGTTCACTTCCACTTATCTTTGACAGGTCTTGTAGGATGGTTATAATACTTAAGACTCAAACAAGTGTGCAAGTATTTTTGGAAAATAACTGCATACATTGAACTATTTAAAGCGTTCATGAGTTTAAATTCTTTATCATAGTTAAGGACTTCCAAACTGTGCGATATGCAAATGACTGATAATACACCGTGTGGTAATATGAAGATATTTAGCTGCACAATATCATTCTCATCAGCAGTCAACAGCATGCATGCATAATATTTTTGTTGATTGCAAAAACTGCTTTTTACTGCTGTTGTTGTTTTTGACCAGCTCACTAGCAAAGACTATATATAAATTTACTTTCGAGAGATATTTTTACATCTTACAGATTCATAAAGGACATTACATGGCAGACAGAACTAGATTTTGCAAAAAATTCCATTGCCGAGGGTTAAGCCTATCTTCACGTTCATAATAATAATAGATAGATACATTGTAGATATACAGAAATATGAATAATATACCTATGTGTCCGTTTATTTTTATGTTTGTTGATTGGTGATACATACTGACTGATATAAAATACCAAGTCATATTATATGATCTACTTTACAAATAGTTTGTGCAAACACGCAAGAAACATGAGCTTTAACTAGATGATGGGATTAAGAGTTTAGTTATCTCTTAATTATCGAAAGCATCAGTTTTACTTTTGCGATTCATAAATGATATTGATAACCTATAGTGTTTACTATTTTTTCTTTATATTGATGATCAGCTATTTTAAAACACTGAAAGTGAAAATTTTTGAAAAATAAATCGCTTTTCTATTTTGTATAATTTAAACTAACTTTAACCACAAATTAAAAAATAAGAATTAAAACCATTTATGAATGGGAACTATTTGGGATTGTTTAAACATGCTAACTTTATGTCATCATGCCATGAATCTTTTTTCATGGTTTGTGCTTTACCACTGGCTAATTCACTTCACTGCGTGTTTAATACTTTCCAAATTTTAGTTTTTGACAATTAATTTGCAGACCAGTCGTTATCATACAGTATTACAACGTTTAATGACAGAACCATGTTACTCTTATCAATACTTTCTGTCGATAAACGCTTAATTTGTTTCAACTTCCAAGTTCAATCTCGAATACTGACGTGAAGAAAATACCTACGCAAATTATCTTCTTCAGACACACATACATGCAAACAATAAATGGCCTATCACTTGAATAAATACGTCAATGCCAATACCATACAATTGGTTCCTAATCAGTGTGCCCGACTTTTTCGTTTCTACTCACAGGAAAAATTATTTGACTCCACGTGTGTACCTACCTACCATCATGAGTTTATTTTTTTCCTTCCGCATCATCTCTTTTCTTCTTCAAATTGCGTGAATCAGCTTGTTTTTATCAAAGTTTGTGTTGTATTCCAATGATTAGATTTTTAATACAAAGTGTATAAATTGTACGAGAATGTGCAACGTAATCACATTTTTTACGATTTCCAGGAAAATGAAGCCATGAAATGCTTATTCCATTTTCCTATTTGGGCTAATGACAAATGTATGATTTTGAGTAAGAGCCTATTTATATAAGTGAAACACTTACGAATCACTGTCACCACATTGTTCATTGAGTAGATCTGCAGCAGCAGCAGTCTCGTCCTGCTTTGAATGCCCCATTGACCCAAAGATAAGAGATGAGAAACAATAAAAAATGACAAGAAAGGGCAGAGGAGAGAGGTCCAAAATACGAAAGACTGAAATTAGGTGTATATATTTTAACTTGAATATAGTTTAGGCAGAACACACACGTCGTATGAGTACATATATAAACAACACCATAGTACAAAGGAACCTAGCTCACAATAGTGATAGTGTGGCGTTTTTTTGAGTACCACCGGCAACGTTATTTATCACCAAAATCGGGATACTATATTTCCTATATTCTCTAAGTTTGTTGGTGTGTGATCACGAGAAATGGGTAAAACTGGAATGTAACATACCTAAAAAACGTAAAATATGTTGACAGCCGCCGACAGGAGACAGAGAGCAAAAGTAGTCCGGTTTGTCCAGAGAGACAAGCTAAAGTGATTTTGTGCCACTGCTGCTGCCGCTGCCGTGTACAATCTTGAGATGAGGTGAAAACTGTGATGTTGAAAAAAGTATGTGTCACCAATATAATATACAGCTACTACATACTTCAACTGCAAACTGCTAGGATTACATATTATTACAGACAGCTTCCACAACACACATAGAATGTTGATAAGAACAGATTTCTTCAATAGTAGCTGTAGTTGTTGACCTTCCATAAAAATCAAACATAAATTTAGTCTTTTTATCTCTGGAGAAAAATTAAAGTTTTAAGTTTACGAAAAAAGGGGTGACTTGGGACTTGTTTTGGAAACTTTTTACATACATCCATGCAGTTATATACATAACAATATTTCACTCCCTTCTCTCTTGTCAAAGTTGTTCGTGTGATTTACTTGAATTTTTCTTTATGTGATTGGTATAAATCTGTAGGCTTGGCATTTATAACGAGCAAAACGACGCCTAGTACCAGTTTGTGCTACTTGTAAGATTCCACTGGACTGGATTTCATTTTGTTAATTAAACACGTTGCTATTGCACTCACGAAACTTCATTTGATCATCGCTAGAAAAAGCTGTGAATAAGGTAAGACAAAATCTAAATGTGACAAGATAAAAATTAATGTTTCATGGATGGGATTCATTCTTGAGAAAGTGGAGACAGGTCTTTCAGTCACTGTTGGATTTTCTTTGGGTGTACATCACAGCTCTCCTCAACCTTCAGGGATTTTCTATCTATTTTTTGTTCAATTTTAGCCTTGCTCGCTACACTGCAAAAAATGGGGTCTGAGGTTGTCTTAATCATTGGAAGGTATTTGTTACAAACTGAAGCATGATTATTGTACGGCGTTGATAATTTTAGGTTTGAATAAAATGTTTTGCTTATTACTGAGGAATTTACTTGTGTTTCCATGTACTTTCAGTGGCATTGTCGGAAAATCATGGGCAATGCTATTTGCCTCCGGAGGCCATCAAGTTCGCTTGTATGACTCATTTCCTGATGCTCTCGCCGCTGCTCCAAATCAAATCTCGGAAAAGCTAAAGTCGCTTGAGGCTAAAGGACAACTGCGTGGCAATTTGACGGCTGAAGCACAAATCGCTTTAATTTCATGTGAGTGTAACCAAATTCCAAGAAAATATTAACTTTTGGTGTCTAACTTGACATGTTCTCGTAAACACCAAGAATGAATGTTCGTTTGGAAAATATTTATTTTCTGCCTAATTTCAAATTACAGTTCACAGTGACTTGACAGATGCCCTGAAGGATGTGACATACGTTCAAGAATGTACTCCTGAAAGACTTGAAATCAAATCCGGAGTTTTCCGAGACTTGGACAGAATACTCACTGAAATTGGAAATGACAAAGCCATCATTGGTAGCTCCACGTCAACTATTATGCCTTCCAAGTTCATCGGCGAGTTTGGTATAAGTAAAAGATCTGTTGTTGTGCACCCGGTACGTACACGTTACTACTTTTTAAAAATTAAAACATACAATATTCACAACTAATTGTAAGGACTTAGCATAATAACTTATATTTCAAAGCATTTTACGACATTTTTAATTTTCAGGTTAATCCACCCTATTTCGTCCGTCTTGTAGAAATTGTTCCTACAACTACCACAGATCCTTCAGTAACTGCCCACGTGAGACAACTTTTGAATAACCTTGGTCAGAAACCAATTGTAATGAACAAAGAGCTTCCAGGATTTGCTTTGAACCGTGTTCAGTATGCTATTCTAAATGAGATGTGGCGTTTGGTAAATGGCGGTTACTTAAGCGTTGAAGATGCTGACGCTGTAATGACAGAAGGGCTTGCTCCAAGATATTGTTTCATTGGACCCCTTGAAACCGCACAGTTGAATGCAGATGGCTTCGTCGACTATTGTGAACGTTACGGACAAGCGATTTATGATGTGTCCTTGACACAAACAGAAATCCCTAAAATGACTGCCGAAGGATCACAAGAGATTGATAGGCAGCTTCAAGAGAAAACGGCCAACGATGCTCTTCCACAGCGAAGACAATGGAGAGATGAAAATTTGGCTCAGTTGGCAATGTTTAAAAAGAAGCTTGGTATTTTGTAGAAATGATTATTACAAGTCACGAAATAAACGTTGATATGTTAATGCTGCAAATAAAGAGCAAGTAATATGTTCATGTAGCTTTCTACTTGATTTATCAAAGACTGCGCCTTTTCCCAAATATCACAATTGTTCAGTGTTCACAGTCTCCTTTCTTTTGTCTCGATTTCAAAATGTTCATTTATTAACATGACCATTTTTTATTACATAAATGCAGTCACCACCACAATCACCATTTCAGTTTTCATCCTTGATGTATCCAATTTCTACTCTGTTCTTTTCTTGTAATCATCCATAATCTCATCTTCTAGATTTAACTTGTGTCTTTCGTCCTTTTCAGGGTGAACAAACACCAAAAAAATAAATTTGTCGCTTATTACAATATATAAACGTTCATGGACAAAACAGAAAAAAGTCAAGATTAAAGACATTATTTCATGATATTTTTGCTTCATCATCAAAATCATAAGTATTCCCAATAGTGTAATATACTTCATTTTTGCAGGTCAGCAGCATTGCTCCTAGAGTGAAACCTTATAAAAAATAATGCTACATATATGAAGAAGCTATTCTTTTTGATTCTGTTCCAAGTTCCAATGCTGGTTGTTCAAATTGTGTAATATGTAGAACTCGTAGCAGGACATTACGACAGAGTTCAAGTTCCTGTCAAGGCAACTGTCTCCTCATAATCACAGTGAGCATTAACATTTACATAAATTATCCCCGCACAGCAACTGCAACTGTCATCGTAAGAATATTGAATAATATTGATGCGTATTGTACTCTATCTATAATTTGTAAATGTAAATGATAACGTAGACCGTAGGTCTGGACCATGTAATTAAATTTAAGTAAAACATAAAAATCAGTATCATGTGACCATTAATTATTATTACCAGTTTAATCACGATGTGTACATATGTATGTATGTGTCTATCCAGTCGCAGTTATCTGATTGTCCAGTAAATTATAAAGTTAACGCCCAACTAGTCTTTCCAAACTTTTAACAGACTTTTCTAATTTGTCGAAAACTGTACTGCGTATCGTTCAAATATATGCATAAAGTCATTATTAATAAGTAAACGTACAAAATAACTCTTCAATATTAATAGCACAGAAATAAAAATGTGTGCAGTGTGCATAGATGACAGCATAGTTATATAGCGTCTATTTTTGTCTCTTATTTTTTGAGTATGTGAAAGGTATATAATTACAACTGCACAAGCTGTTCACGCTAAACCCAACCAATTGTAAATATGTATGTACATATGTAGTAGGTATGTTTGTATCATTTTCTGTGAAATAAAACTATTTTTTTGAGGTAATGAACGCTCAATGAATTTCCAAAAAAGTGATACGCTACATTCCAATATTATGCATATCAATAATTTTGACTGATAAGACGAAATACTAACAGTACAGTGTCGGCACACATGTGTGTGCTACAAAGGATTTTATTAGGTTGTGTTGTGGGCTTAGCTTCTTCACAGTCTAGTAGGTTTGAAAAACAAGCAAAAACACATTGGGGGATCTTTACGTAAGGGAAAGAAAAATACAAGTTAAACGGCAATGATAAATGATGCAAAAAGTAATGTTGATGGTTATCGTTATAATTATGCATATTATTATTATTATAAGTATTTGAGCAAATATCTGTTTATATTTTTTTAACCAAAGTGCGACACTATGTATATGACAGCTGTTGTTTTGTGTATGAAATATTTTATGACATGACATGACATGATGACTCATGTGTTTATGCTGTTGTTAGCATGTAAATGTATGTCTAGCTAACAAAATATAGACGTTTATATGTATGGATGGATGGCGAGGCCATATAGTGTAATAGTATTAGTAATATTATTATTATTAAGTTATGTTATAATAATGGTAGTCTTCGATCATAATTTTCGGTTTGTATTTTGTTTTTGCAGAAAGACGATGTTTTCTTGACATAAGTATCGTCATCTCTTAATCATGTTTTAGCCTTGTTGTTTAGGCCATGCATTTTGTATGTGTAACTTTCTTCGTTTGATGCTCATTTTACTTTAACGCGTTTAAATGTTTACGCCTAGACAACGTATGTAATGTGTAGTAGTAGTACTACCTACGTCATATGCGTAGTTTTATGAAACTATCAAATAACATAAGGGTTTAAAAAAAGATGATCGCATTGACTGCCAAAAAGCCATGACATAATGAATTTGAAAAGGATCATGATCATGATGAATATTTGTTTGTGGTGATTTATGGGAAACATATTGTAAATTATATTAAACTTTTTACATAGGCATAAGGAAGTGCGTCGTAGTCGTACAGTCGCACTAACAATTTACTTAGGCTTAACATGACAAGTTTCTTACATCTTACCTGTAAATGAGATCCCTTTTTTGCTTTACTTGGTTTTGTGTGTAAAATAAAAATAAAATTAGTACAGAAATATCCTGAAACATGAATAAAGTTGAATGTGAAACAAAAGCGAGATTCATTATAGTGCTTATTCTAACGTTATAAACGTAAAGAAGCTATGAAAATAAATGATTATTTTTAAGAACAAAATTTGAGTATCGTCTAACTTTGGATTGTGGATCTAGAATCTAGAGATACCCAGAAAAGTATAAGGAGTTTCTGTAAAGTGTAAAAGTCATAAAGGTAATGATGCCAACGATTGTGCACTGTGCACTTGTATTTTTATATTTCTTCGCATTAAACTGGAGCTTACCAGACATGTTTGTGACTGCTTGCTTGGACGCAGCAGCAGAAGCATGTCACTCAGTCTCTATTCAAATAACTAACTACTTTCCATGGACTTTACTTTACAGCCCTCAATTAAAATTGCCATTTCCCAGTACTTTCAAATGCACTGATGTGCAATGTACTGATAATGCACAAAAAATGATAAGTGTAACAAACCTTTTATTTTTGAATTGACAAGTTTAACAATTTAGATATTGTTCCTCCTTTGCTGCTAAGATTTTCATTGAAGCTTTTAATTAAAACATTTAAAATGCATAGAAAGTCTTAATAAAACCTTTGGGTAGAGGCTGTCCGCATACATTATTGATGTTGTTCAGTTTATATGAACTGTGGTGGGTTAGTCATAAAGGGTGCGCAAACAAAGGTCAACAGAGGCAAGCAGCAAAATCTGTTAGCCTTGTAGTATTCTGTTTTTCAATTTACACACATCTGTCAGACACTGTAAGAAAAATAATTTACTTGTACAGTTTCCAAGAAATAAACTATAAATAATTACTTCCTTACCGTTTCAAAGGATGACGTTTGTATGTAGATATAAAAGTTTATTACGACGGAAGCATTTTTTTTAAAAACTGTTGCAAAATCTTTTAGAATGCTAGGTTTGTAAGCAGCTTTTTGATTTTTAAAAAATGTAAAAACTAACTAACCTTAGGTTCAATGAATACCCCAAGCGTCTATCCATGTCATGTTAACTAAGGTTTGGCATATCAATCGTCAGTATTTATGCTTATGCGTATTCGTCTTATTTCCATTTCTCTACAAACGCACGCAATCCACCACCAAGCATTTCATGTCTTTCGCTCAGCTCAGCGAGTCAATTGGAAAGGGCAATGAGCAATACTACTATACTAGTATTCTCATGGCATGTCGGTCGGTATATAGGGACAGTGAGGAGACAGGAAAGGTTATCAGTGTTATCATCATCACCTAACTTACTCTTTTATGCAATGAATTGGTAGCACTTTATTTACTGGACAGCTTTTGCTGCTGCTCCATATTATCTCTCTTTCGTATTTCATGTCCTATTTTAAGCCAAAGCAGCAGGCATGTAGTCATTATTCATTTTTTTCATTTATCAAGTGAGTTTGAACGTAAGTTTAGTTTAAGATGGACAATTAAAATCAGCTTTAATAATTTCTTCCACATATATACATAAAAACAATTTCATTTTATAACATTATATTTGCGCTTGCTCTGAAGCGTTTGTAACGACAATTAAATGACTATTATTTCAATTTGTATTTTATCACGTTATTACTTTTTAAGATTTATGGAGCAGATTGGAAACCAATCATATTAAATATGAAATTTAAGTAATTGCAAAATGCTTCTTTTTACTTTTATTCCTACCACTAATGGAAAATGATCAAATTAAGTTATAGCTGCAGAAAAATTGACTTTTAATTACGATTTATGTATTTCATGTTTACACCTATATTATAACAACTATAAGTATTTTTGCAACCGACTATACATTTATATGTGAAGGACGGTAATATTATACATTAAATGGTGATGACATTGTCTGTACTTGTTTGCAATTCATGTGCAATAATGCCACAACTTTAAAACTTGCTTGCCAAATTCGTTACTTTGAGAACTACACGCGATGAAAAGCCAATTTGCGCTGGTTGGCATGTTTACTGAAAAACGGAAACGACACTAGCTATTCAAGATATCAAGCGCAACGGTGAACAAAGTGGCAGATGCACAAACATGAAACGAAATCAATGAAAATAGCAGTAGATTGAAAATTTTGGAAACAATTCAGCTGGAAACAACAACAGCGTTAAACTTTGCATCCTACAAAACGTTTGTTTCTATTAAACTACATACATAAATCATCCATCCTATCGGATTAGTATAACAACATTGCAAATATACAATTTCATTATTTTTTGTCTGAGGCAGTCATTCGCCAAAAATTTAATGGCATATGAGAAACTCTTATATGTCAATGTGAAACACCTCAGACGTCATGCTAGTATTATTACACACCTAAATACTTAAAGTATTTTCCAATCTTTGAGTAAATCCAACCAAAAGCCTTGTTCCAACAAATAGAGAGCCACTTTCCCATGGAAATTATCCAAGTCAAAATACTTGTTTGAGGGACACGAGACTACTGAAAAAAATCACCCACAATCAGAGAAACTGGTGAGAGCATCTTATACTAGCAGCATATTCTCGCAACACATTCCTTTCTTTTCTTATATAACTTTTGATCGCAGTTTTCTTTCAGAGCCAACGTGAAAAAATACGAAACGGAATCATTCAAGAAAAAAGCATGGCTCTGTGCCTACACGTTTGTTCGTTTAGTCTAGAATATAATGCGCTATACTAGTACACTAAAGAAGACGATGATGATGATGAGCAAAGAGCAAAAAATATTAGGCAAAGCAAAGCTGTTGTAGTTGTTGTAAGCACGCAAGCAAGCTCAACCCAAAAAGCTCGCAACACTTTTGCACTTCTTTTGCTCGGTTATTTTGTAAGAGTTCTTTTGCAAGCTAAGATCTTTGAGCTGAGCAGCAAAGGAAAAGTGGTTGAGTGGAACGTGCAACTGTGCTTTCAAGACAGTTGCATCCTATCCTGGTTGTTGAACACACACACACGGACAAGTAGTCAGGCCACTCGAACAATTCTGTCATTTCTTGTCAGATTTCTTCCCGTCAACTATCGTCATCTCCAACACAATTGTTGACCAAGAACACTAAGGGAAAGGTACATTGTAGTACAACGAGTGTAAGTGCGTTTGCATGGTTAGTTGTTGTCAATCTGGGGAATCGCTATGGTGATCACATGTCGGACTAAAGAATAGTGTCTCCAGGTGCCCCAAAAGAAAATAAATAAATAAAAATTTGCAAACAGCTACATAGAAACAATTTTGGTATTGAGATAACAATACGTTTTATTATGTGGGAGAGTGAAAGTCGTTGCGGTTGTTCAAAACGCCCTGTTTCCAAATTTATATCAGTATTTCTAGTAGTTTCATGGTGCTTTTCACTGACTGGTGTCAATGGGCTTTGGTGTGACAGGACACCTGCAGGTGTGAATGTACCCAAATTACCAGGTGACAATGGGTATAAAATTGTCATTGGTGGGGATCCGGACAAATACATTCCGGAAGCCGTTTACACAGGTAAGTTGTCACCATCATAATATGAGAAATTCATAAAATTGTAAATATACTGGTAGATTTCATTACAGTCAAATGATCCACAATCTTTACGTTGTACAGGAAAGTACAAAGTGACTTTTCACTGTAAATTTTTTTTCAAGAATAAGGCCAGACTCTACATAAATACTTGGTTTTATTTAAATGGGCATAATATTATCGTCAACCGTTTGCTTGATGGGGTCACATTGACAATTTCCGAGGTTTTTTACAAGCCATTTCAATAGCTGTTAAAGCAACAATAACAATCAATGTAATGTGCAACCAGGATTCTTCCTCACCAAAAACAGTCAGAGTGACTGAATAATGAATTTTTTGGCATTCTCTTCAAATTGCTTTACTCCAGTTAACTTTTATTTTTTTTTATTACTTCATCTCCTCTCCTTATACGCTCCCCCGTCATCAGCCCACTTTCTTTATCCTCTCTAGTGCTCATTCACTTTTTTCTTTTGAGTTTCATAGCGAATTTTCCTCATTTTCTAAAAAAAGAGAGAATGCTACCTACATACTACACTACACAAGGAGATTGTTGTTGCTTCTATATACAAACATACATGTATTGGCAATGACAATATGTTTGTTAGTTTTTTTCGAGTTTTTTTTCTCTTCTCATTGTTACATTAAATTTATCCATAAAGGTTAATTCTTTTTAAACGCAGTAGCAAGTACTTGAAGAGATTAAAGTGAGCTTACTAAGTGAATTTAACTCATCATGTAATGACTACCTTGACACTCTTCTATATTCCCTTTATTGTAGCAAAAGAGAATTTGTGAATGCTGACATATAAATAAGCACAGAACTGAAGTATATACATGGTATGGTGTAGATGCCAAGGCAAGGCAGTCAAGGGAAATAAAAGAGCAAACATGAAAACAAGGGAAGATTATGTAATTTTTGTGCGGCGCCATAACCACTGCACTGCAACTGCTGCATGTTAAAAGAGTAAAAAATTCCATTATATTTTTCAGCTCTACTTTTCTTACATTTCCAAACGAGCATCAAATTAGCTGGAACACCTACACCACATAATCGCATTGGAAGCACGAATGGTACAACATCTTACAATGTAGCCTTTCAGATGTACCCAAATCCAGATTTTTCCCATTAGCAAAACTAATTTATTTATCAGTGCTAATTTGAAATTATGTCGGACACAGTCTCCTTTTTGGAATATAAATATCCATAGTTTTTTTTCTGTAAAACTAATTGCAAGAGAAAAAAGTTTCAAGTTCATAGAAGAACTGTACAAATAGAAATTTTTTTTTTCACTGATGTTGCTTTCCTTCACTGACACTGCATGGCATTAAAAAAGTTATCTTTGGCAAAATAATAAGTTACAAGTAATGTAAAGCCAGTACTAGTAAAATCTCTAGTAATGTGCCTTGTGCTTGGTTTGCAATTTCAATCAAATATAAATAAATGTAATGGAACTAGCGGTATGATGCTGGCGCAACTTCCGTGTAAAGTCAAAAAGCCGACATAAAATTCATAGAGAAAAAAGTTTATTTTTGTTTCAAACTAGCAGCCACCAATTTTCGTACGATGGTGACGAGAATGTTTCGATGATCATTTTCATGATTGAAAAAAAAAAGTTTTCTTTCACTTTTATCATCATAAGTAAGAGCATTATTGCAATTGTTTCAACATGAGCGGTAAAACATTTGTGAGTAATAGACATATATACATATAAAGAGTATAAAGTGCTATGGACCCCAAAAATTGTCGTGGTAGGTGTAGATGATGATGATGTCCGATATTACTACTATAAAAACTGAACAAGAAAAAAATTCAAAATTACTTTCAACTTTTACATGTCCGTCTTTACTTTCTCCATTTCCTTCGGCACACAAGCCAGACCGGGCATCGTAGAATCCACTCTTGTCACTGCTTTGCATTAAAAGATTTTTTAAGCATCATTTTTCTGATTTATTGTGACCATATCCTTGCCCTTGTGCTTTTTTCAAAGTTTGATAGTTAGATAATAGAAGACAATCCATAATTTCTTCTGGAAGCAAGTTTTTTGTTCCATGAAAATGTGCAGTTGATAACACTTATTTTTTTCTGTTCAGTAGTGGCGACGGAACGCAAACCAGAATTTTTTTGCTGTTTGTCACTAGTTCACATACTGTGTGTATGTCTATTTTTGTCATCCGTTTGTGTTTGCTAATACCATTTTTACTACGACTTTCTTTCACTAATATATTAGTAGCCAACTATGCAGCCATGATTTGTAAAAAAAGTTGTAACAGCCGACCAACTAATTAGATTCCACCTTTACCCATTGTCTTTTTTGTGAGCATACATAGCCACCTAAAGAAACTGATGGCTTGGTGCTGCTGGTTGATCATAGAGACAAACGCTAAAAGGTACTCGTATACCATATTATCTTCCTGCACAATAAAGTGCACAAGTTTCATTCCTGTCTTTTTTCCTACCTCCTCAATCATTTACTTTTTCCCCGTTTTTTGGTATCTCGTGCATGCATATATATATATACATGCATACATACTTTGTATGGCTTCTTTCCATTCTCTTGTCTCTTTCTACTGTTGGAGACTTGCCTCACAAGTGTAACCTTTAGTTAGACTTTTTTGTATGTACCTCATGTAAATAACTTTGGGAAAAAATGGTAATGATAAATAATTTGCCTGTTAGATAGGACAATGACTTGGTTCCGATGATGATCGAAGAAAAAAAATATATGGTAACATTTTTTCCCATTGTTTTGAGCAGCTAATAATACATTTTGTTTCTAAAAGACTTTCTTCTCGGTTAATTCTTTTATAGTTTGAATATACATAAATGACAGTATATGGATTTAGTTAGTCGCAATGAGTATAGTTGACTTGATCGTGCTAGATTCATATTCCTTCGAAACTTAAACTCACGCTTATCTAATCTTTCTGGTGACTATCACTACCACATAGTTTTCATAATCATTTTTCGAATCCAGTCAGCAAAGCTAAAAAAAATTCACGTCTGTGCAGCGTATGATGATGGGTTTACAATGTAAATCAGCAATACTCAATAATTTTATTTTCCTCTTGAATGAATAGGTACATGTATGTGGTAACTGACTTGGTAGCAGTAAAGAGAGAGAGAGAGAGAAAAAAAGAAGAAAAATTCCTAACCACCTCCACCATTATCATTTTCTACCCTACTCCTCCTCCTCCACATCGCTTTCATCATCATAATCATCATCATGTTACCTACTATATTTTATTCGACTGTGTTTCCGCAAGCATAACTGGAAAATGGAATTGAATGTGTAGCGTGTGGAGTAGAAGAAACCAAGTATTTTTTTTGAAGAACGCCAGGTTCGGTTTGACTTGTGTTAGGAATATGAAAAAAGGAAGTAGTGGTAGTAGTATGCAAGAAGAGTGTGCTTATTCAGTCATTTCCACACGCCATTAAAAACCATGTGGTGATGACAGTGATTTACTTGCTATTACTGAGATCCAATGAAATACATAACGATAGTAAAAGGGACAGAGAGAGAGAGAGAGAGAGAAAGGGGGAGCAAAGTGAGAAGAAGCGGTATTTGAAGGAGAGAAGGCTAAAAGGACTATAAAACGTGTACAGGCTCCCTGAGAAATTTGATAATGTGATGTGTGTAAATTCTAGCAGCACCCTCATCATTTTCTTTTTCCGGTTTAGTCGAAAAGTTCAACATTATTTCGATTTCCAGTAGAATATTTTTAATGAAAAGTGAAAAGTATACATTTCTCAAATGTTTCCCTTCACTCGCATGAAGTACTAAAAAACTGATTGTGATGTATAGCTTCTGTGTAGTAGGAGTAGTAGTAGGCAAACTATACCAAGAAAGTTAATATGACAAGCCAAGGTCGTTGATCAACTGTTCATGGTGAAAATGGTTAATTGCCGGCTGCTACGTATAACTTAAATTGCGTCTGTGTACACAGTGAAAAGGCATGAGCATTTATTTTTTTTTTCTTGCTTGCTTATCTTCACCTTCATATAACTTTTGGCACATTGTAAAATAAAACGGGCTAATTTCTTCTTTTACGTTCTCGTTCTGCGCTTTCTTTCATAAAACGTCTTCCAAAGTCTAAAGCAGACCTCCTCTCCTTGCTACGGTTCAGTTGAAAGTCATCGAGCAGTGAAGAAATAAAGAGAGCACAACATGGCTCACAGTCTGCGCTTCAAGTTTTTCAACAACAACATATTATTAATTTTACACGAGATGTATCTTGAAAATCATAAGAATAATGATGGAATGGCTTAATATTTTCGTGTGTGAGAGAGAGAAGAAGAAGCAGTAGAAATGGCAACAGCATCAGCAGAATTCTTGGAATCCGTAATAATCTTACTTGTCAACCTTTGCATATTTATCCTACACTAGAAGATGAAGAGACGATGCTAAAAATAGATTTCCTCTTTTCGTATTCATATAAATACGTCCTCACCCGAGTGTTTTGAATGGACTTATTTGTGATGTTGTGCTAAACTCACATTGGTAAAAAAACCAACGTGCTTCTAATATGCATATAAAGCTTGGGCACTAACCAGATAGAAAAGCAATTTTTTATGCACTGTCACATTTACATATGACAATAATTTAATTATTATATGATTATATATAAAAATGAATCATTCGGAAGAAAATGAAAGCTAATTTCAAACTATTCGTTTGATAGAGTAAAAATTCAGTATTAATTACACGACACCATTTTTTATTATGAAACTTTTTTTTGCAAAAAAATTTACAATGTACTCCTTCCTTGTAAAAGGGTAAGAGTTTTCATGCCCACTTTTAATGCCCCTCGTATTACTGCGTTGTTGACAAAAAGGACAAATTATTTTTTAAGTGACACTTTAATTTATCATGAGAAAAGTATATATACACACATACATGTAAAATGCGTTGTATAAAACGGTCTAAAAGAAGCGTCAGTAATTATTTCAATAGACACATTAGTCATCACATCAAATTAAAATGTTCTCTTGCACCAGTTCCATGCGTGCAACTGTTGCTGACTGAAAGAGAAAAGCAAACTCTTGAAGAAATTTGTTTAAACTAGAAAGTGGGTAACTTGCGATTCTCCTAGCCGTTTTTGGCCTGCAAGATAAAATTAAGTAGAAAGAACCTGATGTCGGTATTGTTTTTCTTTGTGGAGCTGGTTGACGACGATAATACCACCGCTACGCTACACCATCATCATCAACATGACATTAACCACATTAACCATTCATATTACCATTTATTTACGTTGTATCTTTACCCTCTCCTGTCATTCTTAATGATGTTGATGGAAGCAGCTAGAGTATCAGAAAAAAATGCAAGTCAAGAGAGACAGAGACCAACAGTGAAATACGAGAAGTGAAGAAACTGCGAAGAAAGACAGATATATAGTGTTTTCTTCTCACCACCACCGCCGCCGCCACTATCACCCATCCCAGTCGTTATTTATTGCAATGAAGCATAGCATGACAGTAGTTGGCTAATTAAATGCAAAACGCAGTAGAAGGAAAGGGAGCTCTTGTCCAAAATTTTCTCATTAGTGTCATACAGAAATCCTCTGTCTCTGTTTCCTCTTCTCTGTTTTGCATAATAATAATAATAATAAGTTTAATAATAAAACGCATGATAAAGAAAGGGACACCACAATAATAATATTGACTATGACCATTGTAGTAAGCAGTGGCAATAAAGCACATTAAAAAAAGGAGGAATGCAATTTTGGGAAATTGGTTGGGGCTTTTTTTGTAGAACACCAAACGACAGCATCAGCAACAACGCACTTTGCTCCTTCTTGGCCAAAAGAAGAGGATGTGATGATGCGAAGTTGTTATGTTAAGATAGACATTCTTTGCATAGCAGCCGGAGTAGTGGCAGCGTAACCGGAACATGGTGAAACCAAAGGAGAATAAGAAGGAGATCATGATAAACCCATGTGCTTTCTTTTCTCAGTGGTAGACGTCAAGTCAAGTCATGAGTGAAGAGGAGAAGAAGAAGCGGAAGGCAGGCAGAGGGAAAGAGAGAACAAAGCCAGTAATCCGGAAAAGAATCCCCTACGACATGACATTATCCTCATCATTCTTAATTTTACATTCAAAGAAGAACAAACAAAAAACAGCAGCGAGGAGCGAGGCAGAAATGGTTTTAAGTAAAACAGACAAAGGCAAATATTTATAATAGTGCTTCTAGCTTCTGGGCTCTCTTTCTCTCTAGATTTTATTCCCCGTTGTGGTACATCGTCGTGGTAGACAGAGCAAAGGAGCTGTGTGAGAGGACGCACCTCACCTCATTTACTTTATTTTTCCCTGGTAGATTTTTCACTTCGATTCATTCAACTTATTAGGCAGTTAGTGATGAGGAAGGAGAAGAAAAGAAATAACAATAAGCCTTGTAAGCTCTAGAGAAGGAGGGCGGTTAGCAAGCATCATAGTCAAAATAAAAAAAAATTCGCATGATTTATGCTTTGACTTAACAAGTTTGCAATAGTAAGGGTTTCTTACGTTTGCCATTGACCAATGTGGCCGAGGAATGAGTTTTGTTGAGTTATAATGACCAGCAATCGATTCCCAAAAACAGAATTTGAAAATTCAAAATCAATGTCTAGTTATTTTGTATATACGGACGGACGGAGGAACAGACTGATAGAGTAGTACAAACATGGAGCGTGCTCCTCATTCTTTAATAAACAGGCAGAATTGAGTAATGCTTAATGATTATGCACTGGCATGGCATGACGGTAGCATCATGACTCCTGCCGTTGATTAGAATGACTCCACAACTCCTCACACCATCATCATCATTAACATTTCGATGACTTGCTTTTTACACAAACAACCATGTCTATCTTAACTGCCAACTCATTACTAAATATTGTCGTTAGAAAAGTGTGTAAAATCAATTTTTTATGTGTGGACTTTGAGAACGGAACGTTCTAGATTGCAGCTGGGGATTTAGTTTCTATTTACCCAGTGATCTTTTATAGAATTTTTTTTCCTTCAGAACCAATTATTTTGAAAATAAAATATGTATAAAAGTGTAAAGAACCATTATGTAACGAGTCATTTCTCATCTTTCTTGCTGACAAGGAGGAGACACTGATGATAACTTTGAGTGAAAGTGGATTAAAAAAGACACGCTTTTCATACTCTCTCTAATATAAAAAAATATTTCAACTTTATACTGTATTATTATAGAAATATGCATAAGTGCGGAGAGAAAGCCGAGGAATTGTGAGTGGGCGGTAGGTGGGTGACATGTTTTGAAAACTGCTGCTGACGGTAGAGCAAACCAGTTGGGGTTTAAGATGCTGTTAAGCAATTACTAGTTATATCATCATTTCACACCCCAGTCAAGTTATTCTTTAGAGCTTATTGTATTTCGGTACATATTCCCATCTCAAGAAATAACGTCTTCGTCCGGGGTTCGATGTCATTTTCATCATAACATAATAATGCTGACTATGAAAAAGAGCCCACAGTGAGCATTCAGCAGGAAAGCAAAGTACATTTGTACATATCTTTTTCTTCTTCTTTCGGGGGAACGCAGTAGGTGTTGATAGCAATGTTGTTGGTGTCAGTTACAGACAAATCCTCATGTCTTACTTGTCCCCATTCATTTCTCCTAACAACGACAACGCCAACAAGTATGCGAGTGGCACACAAACCAACAACAGATTGCTTGCTTTTTCACTTGTCCTCATCTCTGCTCCATTGTATATTTTTTTTATTTTGTGAGAAGACGGGTTGGGTCTAGTGTCGCTGTTGAATGGTACTACAAGAACGACAAGAAGAAATTGTACCCGTCCAAGTGAGGAATCATGTCATCGAAAATAGAAAGAAATTTGGTGCTACTGAAAAGAGAAGGTAGTAGTGGCGGTGGTAACAAGCATGTTCTTGTTCCCTCTGGCCGCTTCCAACTAGCTGGAGATGAGATTTGCGACAACGAGAAGGTCGTTGGAGCGTCGTGAGAATGGCTCACTACAAAAAATTAGAGAGCTAAATGGTAAAATTTGTGATGGGGGCAAAGCAGAAGCAATGATGTTGAACTTTCTTCCGTATGTATTTAATACAAGTCTATGCATAAGAGTGTAATAATAATGTTGATTGCACTGGTTCGCCCGAGGAGTCCGTTCCTGGCGGCGTATTATCACATTATCTGCAAGAGTACTCCAGTAGTTGCAGCTACTCCTCCAAGGTTTAGTGCTGCTGCCGAACATTTCAATTGTCATCATCAGACAGAAGCATTCTCGTGTTTGCTGATGGTGGTGGAAGGCACGATCATTTTCACAAATTTCTGATTCACACTTTTCATTGGAAAATGTGTGCAAGACATTTTGGCCATTTTCCACTTTTCTCACTCTCATGAATCTCAGCAGATAGATAGATAGATAGATAGATAAAGGTGGTTTGCGTACAGTTACTGATAGTAACACTGATGATAGCGATGATGTGGTGTTGGTGATGCGAGCAACTTCTTGCGGAGATAATGATAGTGGTGGTGGTGCGGTACTAGTTTGGTTAGAAAATTTGGAGTAGAAACATGCTGGAAATGATTGGGCCTCTTTTGGCTTCCTCATATACGTCCTTTCTTGTTAAGCATGAAGCTGGGATTATGTGCTGGAAACTCTGTTCCTTTTTTTCACGCAAACACCATCACCACACCGCTACCACCACCACTATCACCACATCACCCACCATGATAATCTGACTTAATGATGATTATAGGGACCAAGGGTGTTCATTCCTCTTATAATATACCTACATACCTACATGTGCTTATGCACGAAAGAACGATAACGTTGTCGAGCCAAATTTTTCACTGAGCATTTACTAGTCTTTTTGATGTAATCGGAGTAGTTTATTAAATGTATTGGAAAGATAGATTATTATGCGTGCATCTAAATTATGTCCTTGTAATTAATAAAAATATCTTTGGACCATAATACGTAGTTTTTGACATTTTTCAAAGAAAAAATAATACATTTAATTTTTTTGTTGTTTTCATTGCAGTGAGACTCCAAGGTCCTGGGGATCAGTACACAGTAAAAAAGTTTTCCGGCTTCCTGTTGGTAGCTGAGCCGGCTGATGCATTGCCTGAGACGTCCGCAGGAAGCTTCCAATTGGTTGGAGACTCCCTTGCCAGATTCTCAGAGTATTGTCCACATGCTGTAAAGCATGCTTCAGAGCTACCCAAGGCTGAAGTGCAAGTCCGGTGGACCGCGCCACCTGCAACGGCGGGATGCGTCAGCTTCAGGCAAGTTTCTACAAGAAAGAACTTTATTTCTTTTTTTTAAAAAATAAAATCTTTTCCCTTTTCTTTTATTATGCAAAAATAAATAATAAAAAGATTATACGAGAACAATCATAAAAAACAAAGCAAGTCTGTAGTAAGCAAATAACAACATAGGTAATATACTAAAGTACACTACGACATTATCTTATAAAGTACACTTAACTTTTTATACTTACGCCAGAAAAAAAACCATTGAGACTTGCTAAGCTTGAAACAAATCTCTGCTGCTACATACTACTGCTTCTGTTGGTTGTCTGTGTAAAAAAAATGGTGTCCTTGTCCTTCCAAAACTTGAGAGAAAATCCCTGGGAAAGCCCTTTCGCTTCTCCCTCAGAGTATCTTCTCTCCTTTCTCCCCAGAAAATCTTTTTCTCTCAAGACAACATGTTTTATTTTATTGTCGTGCTCCCTTGTTGTTTTCCTTTTCTTTTCGCCTTCCGCAGCAACACACAGTCTACTTTTTACATGGATAACTGTACTGACTGTTTAGGCACGCATTGCTTAAAAAAATATGCTCCCACTGCTGCTGTTACTGCTGCTGCTGGTGCACACTCCGCAGTTAGTCGACTTACTAAAAAAGTCAGTGCGATATTCCTGCATTACATTTTCTACACCCGTTGCATTACATTACACTACTGTTGCATGGTTATCGTTTATTTCTTCACGCCTCTTCTCTTGCTTTGTTGATTATTATTGTACACTTGTTCTTCTTCTCTTTCTTCTTTTTATCATCCTAACAGTTATGTTGGGTATTATGCTTTTTTATAGCAAGAGGCAAATTCCTTTTATGTCTCTCTTTAAAGGAACAAGTCAAATCGTACTGAGTAACTGTGCTGCTAGTCTAAAGCAGAGAAAAACGTAAAGCAAAAGCAAGCAAGTCAAAGTGACGGACGACAACATCGCGGGTCAACTCTCTTGTTGATAATGTTACTTTCTTCTTATCAATGCTCTCTTCTTCTCTCTTTCTACTTTAGCCTTTTCTGGTTCAAATGTCTGTAGAAGAGGTAGCAGAGGTGCCATGTGATGGCAGTAGTGGAACATAATATAAGACATCTGCTGCTGCTACTTCTTCTTATATTCTTTCTCCCTCTTTTCTCTACAGACTTCTCAATTGCTTTAGAACACAAGATGAAAATTTGCTCGACTCTCTCTCTCTGCCTCTCTCTGTTAAATCCAGTCAAACTTATTATTGCACATGAACTATACATATATGTTTCCATGCATGTACTTTAGCCAATGACGGAGCATATAAAAAATATAATGATAAGCAAGTTTGTTGGATACCTTTTTCCCCACCATCTCATCCCACTCGCTGCTGCTGCTTCTACTGCTCTTTTCCTCCTGTTGTAATGTACATCCGTAGAAAGGACTTATGCACACAGAATTTACGGTAAACTTTCCCCATGGACCCTGTTGTAAATTAGATAAGTACATAAATATATGGGGTAGCAAATTCCAAATTCCCAACTCTCTCACTTACTTATTATGTCGTGTATTTATGTGAATGTGGTACATGTGGATATAAGAAAGGGAGAGAGAAAGAGAAAGACTGAGAGTCCATTGGAAAATTTTATTGTGACAAGATGTGGAAAAGAGATGGGAAAACCGGTGTTTTTCTCTGTTTTGTTGTGTTCTTCTGCTCGTGTTTTTCATAAGAGCTAGTAGGAAACAGCACCGCAAAGCAAGCAAACAAGAACACATACACACAAACTTTTATGGGAAAGGCTTAAATAAGTCGGTGAGGCAAAGTAAAAGAGAAAAGCTGAAATAAGACAGGAGGCAACAGCCAATTAAATCTTTCCACTTTTTGGCTTCAGTCAGATTCCCTCATACGACGACGATATACCGACCAATCTTAGCTGTTAGGTTGCGTCGCCATTCACATCCGCAATATGTTAGACTAATTATAATTATAAGTATTTACCGTAATATATTATTCTTCTATACTTATCAGTTGCCATATTCTCATCTTCTTCTTCTTTTTGTTATGATTTCCTTCTAAAGCTTGTTATACTTGAATGTACGTCTCCATCATTCCCGTTTTGAGCTCAAGAGAGAGAAAAAAACCATACACCAGCACTCTCATACGTCATCTTAAAAGCCAAGATGGAAAGTCTTAAAAAATATAAAAAAGGTTAACATTTTCTACGTTTCACCTTACAAAAATGTTAATAGGATAAATGGAATCTAATAGTAAGCAAACTGATAATAATAAAGTAGACAGAGAGTACGAGTGTGGTCAGAGTGCTGTTATTAGATTACCAGAATTACAACAGTTTCATTGGATGGCTAACACATACTCATTAACTCCACTCACTACTACTACCAGTCTATATCTTTGCACAAGTGAAGTTCCAAGTCCAACCACCAAAAAAGCCTTACCCTCCGACACGATAATGAAAACCATGTTTTAATTCTAGCCGAAAAAGTAGAATGGAGGAATTTACGTTAGCTGAAATAGTTGAAGAAAACTGTATTGCAAATTAAATTGGAGTAATGCGTGCCTTCTTGCTGACTTGTTTTTTTCTTGACTAGGTATGATATGCCGGTGGCACAGCACCAGTAGAAAAGTAGACGTCCAGTCAAGTGGCCGCATTGTTTAGTTGGTTTGTGTGGATGGTAGTAGTAGTAGTAGTGGTGGTGGTGGTGGTGGTGGTGGGCAACATAAAATTAAATGAGGCTCATCTTGGTTAGAAAATCACATCAAACCAGCGGAGAGAAAAGTGGAACATGAGCCCCTATATCTCTTTTTCTGCTCTTCTTCCTGTACAAAGCCAAGCAAATTCCATGGCAAGGGCACTTACAAAATAAATATATGCACAGGGGTATGTATATGTACATAATATAAAAAACTGCTCACTTATATTATACTCTACTTGTAGATGTGAATGGAAGAGGCAGTGTAAAAACTACGTGTATGTAGAACAGTCATAAATCCTCTTTTAATTCCTTTTTCCTCCTTGACTTATTTCTAGTTTTCAGACGTGACACATTCACTCTTCTTCTTTTTCTCAGCAGTCTGTACAACTCATTCCTGTTGTTCTTTCCACGTAAAACTGAGAAGAAAAGTAAGCAAGTGGAATCAACTAGCTAGGTATATACTGTAGTATTGTACACACTATTAGCTGATTATATACTGGAAAGAGCATACATGCCTTGTATGTATACAGAACACAAATTTGAATTTGCTGAAAATTGGAATGAGCTTTTCTCTCTCTTGTTTTTCGTGGGGTGGGTAGGAGTGAGTGACGGGCTCATTTTACCGTTTAAAGTGAAAAAAACAACAACAAAGCTATTGTGTTCAAAAGCTTTGCCTTTACACCGGAAACAAGTTTTATCCTCGAATTTCTCCCACTTCATCTTCCCAACCAAAACCAGCCCCGCTAGCCCGCAAGTTTTCTCTTTCCTTTGAGAAAGGAAATAAAGCGAAAAACCGCATTCTATGCATTCCCCTGTAAATACACATGCTTGGGATATCACAAGCTTTTACCTGTCATCGTGACTGTCATCCTGCCCTGACAAGGTAAATGAAATGAGGAAGAAAGCAAAATACATATATCATCATCATAAATGTACCCCTTACACTATTTTTACTCTCCAAACAAGACATCAACAAAATGTAAATAACCAAGGCAAAGTAAATGGACACATTCAAGTCGAGGAAAAACCTTTTCGAGTTTTGGATTTGATAGAGGAAAATGACAGACAAACAGTTGTGTCAGCAATGTTTACAAGCAGACTACTTGAATGAGGAACACTTTGCATTTCCACACTGACATCTCATCTCTAGTTTCAAAAGTAGTGGTAATAAAAACGACAAGGCAAAAAACAACAACAAGAGCATGGCCGACAACAACTTATGCCAATATGCATATTGTACATACAAACACTCACACACATTCATATTATGCCATATAGATAATACGAAAGCACATTTGCCAACTTAATAGCTGACATAGTGGTAAAACATTATCGTAAAGTAAATACTAGAAGAATATTATCTTGTCGACTGTTTCGTTGTCAAGTAGTAATAGCTTCTTTTAATAAATCCCAGTATAAAAGCAAATAAAAGTTTCCTGGTTTAAGTAGATGCAACTTTATGTGGTGCTCGTCGTCATCCTCCTAGCGTTGTTGTCGTCGTAGTCAGAACATCGTCATCGTCATCATCCTCTTCTTCTTTTCATACTCGTATACCCTGCAATCATAGAAATAAGGTAGTAGTAGTAGTAGTAAAAGCAAAAAAAAATAATATTTCACGTATCCCAAAGGAGTTAGTTAATATATCAGAGAATGAGCGAAATGCGATATTATGCTGGTACCGTATAATATTATTCATTCAAATGGGAACTAGCTGTAAAGAAAAAAATGCTACCTATTACCTATCTATACATTCACTAAACTTAACCTACCACAGCACCACCACCACCGCTTTTCTTGGTGGAGTTAAAATGCACTGCCCAAAGTACAAATACCTTTTTTTTCAGGATAAAAGTGAAACAAAGACAAAATGTAAAAGTTTTCTTGTTCATGGCATCGCATTTTTAACATTACTCCAATTTACTATCTTATCCAAGGAATCAGCAGAACTGCGGAGGAAAGTGGTATGATAATATGCTGCTTTACTTTACTTTACTTTTTACTTTCACCCACCAGACACACTTTATAGTTTATCTGTTTTTTATTAACGTTTCACATGGGTAATTCTTGTGAGCTAACAACGCATTATACTGCCTCGCTACAAGCCACTCTCTAGACTTTAGAGAGAGAGAGAGAGAGAGCTACGTCTACATTCCTGCATACTTTTTCGTGATGATAATGTTAAATAAGTAAGAAAAAGTGGGATATATAAAGAAACCCGGGGATTACATAGTGTACAATATGAGATACTACATTGTATTGTAGAAAGTTAAAAAAAGTATGAACATACAACAGAGTGAAAATTGTATTTTGTCAAGGTGGAAAGTAACGTGGCTTCCCTATGATTTACCTGATTATATTCAGCTAAACTTTTATACCAGGAAAAAATGCTGCTTTGGATATTGGTATGGGTTTAGTAGGAAGGAGGTGCGAGGCCGAAAAGATTTATGAGGTGTCTAGGCTATGCTATGTGTCTGTTGAGGTGTTATACAATGTTCGTCTCTCTGTTCTACAAAGATTATTTTTTAACTGTACTTTTTTAACTGTTGAATCAAAAATGGAAAAATAAATTAATACTTTGATTTAATGCATACCGTTTTTTGAATATAAAACAGGTGATGCATGTTACTTGTACAATTATTTACGTTTTTAATAGAACTGGATACCATCAGTACATGCCTCAATGCAACTGACATGTTAATTAACACTGCGCCCAAAAGCTAAAATTTAGCACGACTGCTACATAGATGTAAATGTAAATGTCTGAAAGGTACTTTTATACGGTGGATGGAAACGTGGTTGGCAATAACAAAAGTGGTTTTTTTTTCTTGGAAAAAAACAGAGCAACAATAATTAAAAACAAGGGTCAATGGTTTATGGACGATGGTGAACTAACAAAAACATTATGTCCAGAAACTGATGTTGGACCGGATGAAAACGAAACAGGGGAGCCTTGCTGTGCTTGCGATGAAGCCAAATACGAAGTAAGTATTATTGTGTATCTTGTCAATAATATTTAAAGAACAAATATATTTTTGTTTTGATAATAATTTTAAACATAACAAACAACGAAGGAAATGACATATAAAATGTAATAAATATGATAATACCAAATTAATGCACATTATTAAGACAGCAATAAAAGCTTCAACGGAAAATGATAGGAATCTGTGTTGTTTTGTTTGCAGAGTTTGGTAGCGTTCTAATGTTTTTATGTATATTTTCCTTTCCTTTTTAAAACTTTACATTGACGGTTTTAATAGTAGTTGTATTATTATTTATTATTATTGCAGTATTACTTCAATATCTTAAAATTTCTCTTCTAAAAAGAGAAATCTATCAACCTTATACACATAAAAGCTTTTCTTTACTACAGAAAATACATGAAGCGTTTATTAAGCAAAGGTCAAAGGTGAATTTATTTTTACTACAAGTACAAGATAGGCAAAAAACATCAAAGAAAATTAGGATTATTCACTCTCCAGATATGCAAAGTGCTAGGTAATTTTTTTGAACATCAAAAACTATGCTAATTCACATTTAGAAAGCACTAGATTTTTTTGTCTTTTTTATTTACATTCCTATGCATTAAAAATGCCTGTGTTCTCACTAGATAATACATTAAAATAATTATTTTCCTTCCAAGAATAATTTACAGAGTAATGCTATAAGCATAGAGATGAAAATGTCGTTAAAAATGGTGGATGTACTTAGTAGAAGTTTTTTTTCAATTGTCATTTTTTTCTGTTAACAAAAATTGTATTTTTTCGCAGTTGACATTTGAAGGACTTTGGTCGGCACTGACTCATCCAAAAGATTTTCCAGCGGATGCTTGGAGTGCTCACTTTAGTGACATCATTGGTGCTTCACATGCTCCAAATTTTCGTTTCTGGAAAAAAGATGGAATAGCGTCCGAAGGACTCAAACAGTTTTCAGAAGCTGGCGACTCAAAAGAACTTGAAAGTGAGCTCAAAGCTGAGGTTTGTTCCTTTCTTTTTCACTCTCTCTCTCTTCTTTACTTGCTGCTCCCCTTTCAGTTTTCTATTTATTTTATTCTCGCCTAATCTCTCCTTTCCCTTCAGCCTTCCTTCCTTCCAATTCTTTCATTCCACTCTGAATTGTCTTTATATCTTTTTTCTCTTCTTCCCTTTAAAAAAGACTCTCCACTCACAAAAGTCGATTTATTATGTCTTCAGCTGAAAAATAGAAGAAAGAAAAACTATGCCGTTTTTTTCTAGCCGTCTTAACAAGTTCTTGTTTACTTTTACTTTTCCTCAGCCTAGTCGTAGTGGTAAGTTAGTCGGATTGAATGACTGGAGATTGTCATCCAATCTTTCTTTCGAACAGTTTTTCCAGCATTTTTTATAGTTTCTTGAGAGAGAGAAAAAAAACTTGAAAAATCTTTCCGTTTTTTTTCCTCACAGAACAGATTGTTTTTTTAGAGAGTGGAGTGTGTTATGTTCTATTTGGCGTTTTCTTAATCAGTCCTTTCCTCTCTGCCATGCATACACTTGTCATAACGTTAAATTTTCATTTGTGAATTAAATATTTTTTTAAAGAAAATCTGTCTGTATGGTGGTATATGAAGAAAGTTTAAAAACAAATGTGGAGCAGAATAGAAGAATCAAATGTGCAGAAAGGGAAATCGTTATCTTTTTTCGCTATCAAGCAGAATTGTCATATATTCAGCTCTACACTCTACACTACTCTCCACTCCAAAAATTTGTCTTGACGCTGTTGTTGTTGTTGTTGGGCTTTTTTGCCTTTTTCAAGTCACAAAATATAAAAGACATAAAAAGCGATAGTCTAATGATCAAAGTTTTTATACACGTCCTTTACTCTCGGGCTCCCATTTCCTTCTTTTCTCCCTTTTTTGTCTAATTTTATGTGCATGCCTTGGAGGATCAGGAGAAGGATGATGACAATGATACTATTTAACTGTTTTGCTGTGTTGGCATTGGCATGCCATCATGCCAAAATAATGCAACTTAACTTACAGTTTTTTCTCTCTTCTTCTTCTTCTTTTTGTCTCTTTGTTCTTTATTTTTTATGTGCCCTTTCTTCTTCTTCTCTGTGTACAAAAAAACATTTAAAAATAGAGTGGAAATATCAGGACAATCATTAAAGCGAGAGGACTCCGACATCCCAACTTTTACGGGCACAAAACTTTTGCCGTCTTCCGTGCAGACAAAGACCATAACCTAATTTCTCTTGTGTCTAAAATTGGTAAGTAGTTCTGGTTTTCATAGTAAAAGTAGTAAAACTTGCTTTATTTATTTATTTAGTAGTAGGAAATGTACACAAATTATTCACAACAAGTAGTAGGGAGCTACATACAGAGACTACACAAAGGAGGCCAAGTGAAAACAAAGAGGAGACTAGCTAAGTTTATATGGGACACTCCGACTTGACTTTGATGCTGCAATTGTCTGGTGTAGTAAATGGTACATGCCGACGTTGCAGTAGCAATGATATAATATCAGAGCAAAAAACAACAAAAAAAATTTTTTTTGTCGATGCAGCTGTATCATGGAAATATACCTAAATAATATTTTTATTAAGTTTATTGCATTCAGACTGCGCTGCTGTTATGAATATTTTACAAGAAATGTGAAGTAAAGTGATTAGCTGGGTCGTGAAAACAATTTTCGAATGCATATCACAAAGTTGTAAGTTTGTGTGAGTGTGTGTGTTTGCTGAAGGTCGAAAATATTTAAAAGGTTCTATAAACAAAACATAATTTGAAACAATAGCAGAGTTGAGAAAGTTGAGTAAAAGTGTACATCCTGTGTGATAGAGTTAAGTTGTGTTTTCGTCGTATGGAGTATTATTGGGTGCAAATAATAAATTGAGTTTATTATTTTTGTTCTTGACTGTGTTTATTCTGTTTTTTAACCTATGTCAGCCCCATCTCCGGACTGGTTTGTGGGTGTTTCTGGGTTGAACCTGTGCCTGAAAAACTGCAGCTGGATTACAAACAAAATCATCCTGCTATTTCCATGGGATGCTGGAACAGACAATGGCGTCACTTATTTGGTAGGCTGTACAGCAAAGCAATAATAATAATAACATGCAATGAAAACAAAAGTTTGATGTGGAAGAAGAAGGTTAAGGAAAACAGCCATAAATATACATTACTTGTTATTTTTCTTTTGCGAACCAAGTCTCCGAAGGACAACACCATTCCGCAAGACAGAATTCATGGAATCACTTGGCAAGAGGATGATCGAAGTCCTTTCTATGATCCAAGTGGAAACATGGTGAAACCATTTGCTAGACTTCGCATCTCGAAGCAACGCTCGTATGAAACATCTTGCCCCCAGCATATGCGTGAAACACATGGAGCATACAACCGAGGTGGTGGTGGTGGTGGAGGAAACGGGCACTCGGATTATGATGATGATCAGTACGATGACATGGACGATCGCGATAAACGTATGCAAAAAAATTTTGAAGTTACTGAATCAAATTTAATTCTTGTGTAATGGTCTTTTCTCACAAAATTGTGAAATGTATTTTTTGCTTGCTTTCTGGAATGTTAGCGGAGTGTGAAATGACGGACTGGTCGATGTGGAGTACGTGCTCAAGTGCCGCCTCCTGTGGACCGGGTATGCAGAAGAGCTACCGTAACTACAAAAACGAAGCGAAAGCAGTTGACTTGGGCTGTAACCGTCAGAGGACTCGAGATAGACCGTGTGAAGTGCCATGCAGGTAACGAGTGCATATATTTATTTTTTTGGAATACTGTTTAAATGAACTTTTATGTTGTAGTATTTCGCTTTGATTGCATAATATTATTTGTGTCTAGTACTAACGAGGGTTATTCAAGGCCTAGCTATAATGGTGCTAGTGGCAGATCCAGGTACCCTGTTGACTCCTCTGGAATGGACCCTTGTGCCAAGTCTGAGTTTCATCCTTGGGGAGGATGTTCAGTCACGTGTGGACAAGGATTTAAAAGACGTTTCCGTGAGTTCTTATATCCAGCAAGGTCCCAAGGTTGCGATACCAGCCTTTTGGTAGATACTGAACGGTGTATGGGAGCCTTTCCAAGTTGTATGGACGCTGAGGAGGTACGACCTGGCTGTGAAACCACTGAATGGACAGATTGGGGCCCTTGTAATGCTACTTGTGGGAAGGGCATTCAAATTAGAACAAGGAGATTTGAACATCCTCCACCACACACCGATTGCAGAGTGGACCTTTACGATGACCAGTCTTGTGAAGGAACAGAATGTACTCCACAAGGTACCTTTATTCATTAATATGCAGTTTTTCAATTAGAGGCGTATGTACATGGTTTTTAATGTTTTGTATATTGTCCTAGAACTTTGTACTCAACCTGTGGACATAATCAAATGCCGTGGCAGTTACACAAAATACCATTACGATGTGGGCTCCCAAACATGCAGAAAATTTTCATATGGCGGTTGTGGTGGTACTCAGAACATATTTGACACCAAAGAGGACTGTGAAGACACTTGCGGATCTATTACCGAATTACCATCCGATTCTATGGTTGGCTTTCATCAGCAGCAGCGTGGCAACACGTACTCGAGAAATTACCTAGCAAACCCATACAACCAGCAATCATCATCCAACAATAGATATCTTCCACAACACACTAGTCCTTATTCCTCCTCCTCCAACGCTTATCAAAACTACGGTAGTGGCTACGGAGGTTCCTCTTCCTCTCATCAATTCTCGTCCCCATCATACAGTAATTATGGACCACCACCAGTAGACTGTGAGGTTAGCGAATGGACCAACTGGTCCAAATGCAGTGTCAGTTGTGGACGCGGTCACAAATACAGAACAAGGTATATCAAGGTCCCAGCCCAGAATGGAGGCATTGCCTGTCCCCACTTGGAACACAAGCGCAAGTGCAAAGGATTACAGTGCCCACCCAATCATCCTTTCAGATATCACCATCAGCAACAGCAGCACCATAATCAACATCACCATCATCAACAGTACGCTACCAGTGGCTATGATGGCTAAGCAAATATATATATATATATATATATATTATATATATATATATCTACTATTATTTGTACATACATTAACCGAAATAATAACTTGAATTTTAAAACTGTAAAATTATCAATAAGATACTAAACACTTGACAGCAGCAATTCAAAAATGTTTTTACTATCCACCTTATAAAAAATCGTACCAGTTTATTTATCAAGGAAATCTAAAAGAGTATAAAAGCAAACTGATATCCGTGTGGGGCATTATTTGATGAAATGTGTACTAAGGCTACTTGGTGTGCATGTTCGCATTACTACTACCCTGAACCAATGCAATACTTTAGTTTGTGTTTTACCAACATAATGAAACTTTTCATCGTTTGATAATGATATTGCCAAGTTTATTCAACTGAAATAAAATGAAATGAAATAAAAGTTTGCAACAAAGATTACCGTAGCCCAAGGGAGGAAACAAAATAAATCAGACAAGTTTATTTTAAGTATCTCAAGTCAAGTGTTAGTCTTATGGAGTAAAAACTGTTAATTTTTTTTGTTGTTGTACATTTATTGTGTTGGCATTGTTTAAAATTTATGTCGACAACAAGACAACGTATAAAAAGCAATACACGTAGTAGAAGAGAACTTGTGAGTTAATTGATGATATAGCATTAAGCGAAACAACACTGCTGGAATTTATTTATTTGGTGTTTAAAGATAACGTTTATTTTCACTTTTCAATCATGGATAATAATAATAATAATAATATATATAGATATATATATATATATATCATCATAATCATCATCATCATCACCACCACAACCAATCAATACATTATTTTTTAGCACCCTTATAATTTCTCTGGATGTCCTTTTGATTGCACGCATATTAATCAATTATCATGGTAAAATTCTTACAGGTAACCACGAAAACATTATCGTTGATGAATTGAATATTGATTAGATATTGATTGAATCATTGTAAATTGTACATAATAATGACTTATTGTAATATAATTATTTATAATTGTAATAAAAAACGCACCATTCGCCTTTCCCTATACTTTGATGAGCAATCATTGTTTCCTCTGCCTTTCTCTTCAGAAGCACGCAGTACCAAAAAAATCATTGCACTCTCTCGAATAGATAATAAAAAAACTCAATAGTATTAACAGGGATTAGAATTTCATAGACATGCATATGAATGATAATAGTACCTAATAATTCAGAGTATTAACATTTTTAAATATTCATGACACCAAATTATTTAGAAATAACTATACTTGGTTTCCCTTTATTAGCAGTAGTAAATATTAACTTATTTTGCTCGAAGATTTACATCTTCTATTACACTTTTAATATAATCACAATTACCTACGCACGTGCTAGAATTCAATTAATAGCTAAAAATCAGAGACATTTTTAAAATCTAAAACACTGATTGCTGCTATGCTTAATTATTACCTATATGACACAAAAACATTTGACATTGTATAAAAATGATAAAATTGTTAAATTAACTGATTCTAGAATAACTTTAAACTATGTATGTAGTTGCATTTAGACACGTATTTAGAGACACGACACAAAATATTTTTGTTCTATTGCACGACAGAAAGGTAACCTACATTTTCTTCCTTTATACACACAGATTGTAATATTACACTTGCAGAATTTAACAACACAGTTACAATATATGGAAAAATAGCACAGCATAATAGCATTAACTTACACATTTTTTTTCAATTAATACACAAGAAAAAGTACTCGGCAAATGTATAAATCAAAAACATTTGTTACATACACCAGCTGACACCATCGTTTGATCGAATCTTCTCATCAAATTAATTTTTTTTATCTGGGTTAGAATAAAAACACAATATATATATTTTTTCAAAAGTACTATTTACTACATTATTTTAAATGTCAAATCTGATAATATTTTTTTGTTCTTATGTGAGCTTTCTTTCACCCTTTTTGGTACTGGTTTATTATACATTTGATCATTATCATAATAATTAATTATCAGTTTGTAAGTATTCTCACCAGTGAAGGAAAGCATCCGCTGATATTGACTTTTCCATATATATATATTCTAATGGTAACGGGTCAAAGACAGAAAGTAGTCTAGTAACAACTACAACTAACAAGTGGAGTGGATAGTTATCTAAAATATTTTTCAGTATCTAGATATAAAAAAATGTTTACAATAATTTGTTTCCACAGAAGCGACGAAGATGGTGTAATAATTTCTCAGTGTAATAAATCTTACGGATAGCACAATTGTTACGATTACATACAATATATTGAAAATATATTTAATATGTATATATGTATAGATATATATATTTATATATATATATATATATGCATACAATTTGTCAGAGAGTATATTTTATATAGCCGATGGCTGAAGCCTAGAATTCTACACAGGTACGGTATATAAAAAAAAGCATAGAATGTATAGAATGACCAGTTTAGCTTCTTCAAATTGCACAGAGAAAGCCTGCATAATAATATTACCTTCATTCTAGCAATGAGTATCATTATGTTTTTTAAAATGTATTTAATCGACGTTATTACTCAGGTAAAAGGAGGTATGTATATATATATATATCTTAGAAAGTGTAGCTTTGTCGTTATTCTTATGAATAGACTTTTGATCCTAGACCATTCTTATGACTAGATTGTTTTGTGTATGTTTGTTTCTTAAAAGGAGAGTTTCTTAGCGAGCTTACAAGTATTCGATTCGACTTGCTTACAGCCATCCGGAATGCGAGGATGATGTTCGAACCGGCTGAATGATCCCTTGGAGCTTGGACGTGCCAGGAGTGCTTTGGGCACGTGATCCCATTGACCCGTTTGGTTTGACAGTGGTGGTTGTTGGTTTAAGTAAGCCATCACTGGTTCCTGGTCCACCACTGGCACCCCCTTGTGATGAGGAAGATGCATCTTGAGGGGAGGTAGCCGTGCTTCCTGTGGGCGTTGTACTGGTTGGTGCGCCAACTTTGTGATATTCTGCGACGCTTTCCATGAGAACGCAAATGTGTGCACCTGGTCGTGCTGTGGGAGGCCCTGATGAAGATGGGTGATGATGATGAAGAGTTGAAGAGGAAGATGATATAATTTCTACCTCAGCAGGAGTATTATTGTCATCCACGGATGTTATGGTGACATTCGGTCGGAGTTTGGAAGAGGTCGTTGCTTTGATCAGTGGTGTCACTGGAGACGACTGGGATCCCACTATAATGGAAGCTGCCAATGTTGCCGTTGCTCCCCCGGCTTCAGCCGTTGGCGCAGATGACGTTCTCTTCACACGCATTTCAGAGTCTAATGAGTCATTCGTCTCAGAGTTCTCCCCAACGTCCAAGCTCTGGCTAATTCCGGAAGATTGAGCAGCACCACTACTTACAATACCTTTGTCACTGTCGCGGAATTTCAAGCGGGAGAAGTGAGCAGAGATGGGTATGGTAGCACCGGAACGTGAACGAGCAAATCGCTCCCGTTTCCTCTTACCGCTGGAATTCACACTGGATATTGAACCACTACTCAAAACACCAAGAAAACATAATGGTACACTTTGCATGCTGTACATTATCATAGCAAAAAAACAAGTCCAGTTGGAAAAGAGAAAGAAACAGTAAATATTACCATGTATCTGTTGTCTGCTGCCTCAATTTCCTGATCGCACTACTGGAATGGCTACAGGTAGAACAAACCGAGTCCTCAGATCTAGACCTGCCTATAATTTTTGACATCCCAGCATTCCTTGCGGCTTCAATCAGTGTGCCCCACTTTCTCTTTGAAATCTCCCGTTTTTGGTTTGCCATTTTTGCGAGCCGCGCCAGTTTATTCTGTAAAACAGTCAAATCGAAAAAACCCCAGACCCCACCGACACACAAAATTAGTTGGCTTGCTCATCAAATAGCTATTCATTAGTTTGCACACACACCACAACAAAAGGGGGTTACACATGCATTTTTATTAAAGTTTAGTGGTATGGGATGATGCCTTGGGTGATTTCTTGTCATAGTGGACGGCTTCATTCTCGTGAAGTGGATCAAGTTCCATGAAGTCGGAAAGAAGAGGCGTGCTGTTGGACGGAGGTGCAGGTGTGATGTTAAAACCCTTCATTAACCGTCGCTCCCTTTGACGATTCTTTTTCCCACCAGAGCCTACAAAGCAAGAGAAAAAAGACAAAGGAATCTGCTTAATATCTACTATCATAACATTCCAGCTATCCCATTAAAATAATTATTAACTTCCTTTTATAATTAAGCTATTTTACTGCCTTTGTCTTTAAACACACCATCACAATTAACATTTGAAACAGGCAATAGCTTTGCTCGTAAAAAATATAACGGTCCACATAACAAAATCTGCTCGGCCCCATTAACTTTACAAGGCATATAAAACCTCAAAATGGCCATGACACAAAAAAATGAAAAAAAGACGAAGAATGCACGCTCTTTTCTCCCATAAAAACGAACCTTGTTGTTCATTTCGCATCTAACTACATATTAACCATTTAATTCAGTGTCGTGAAAGGTGGAACGAACGTGTCACCCCACCATGTTATACACAACTGCTACTTGCTGCCCCTTTTTGTCTAAGGATGAATTTTACTATTTTTTCCGCCTATCCATTTGCCCTTTTTGATCGCCGTCATAAAATAGTGTGGAACTACTTACATTACAAAAAGCTATTTAATCTTGTTGACCACGTAAGCATCAAAGCTTAACCAAAACCTTGCCTCACGCAAGCTATGCATGCTTCATGCCACCACAACAAACATTATATTCAACAGTCAACATGATAAAAAATATATATTTTTCCAGAAAATGCGATAAAACATCCCTCCACAATAATTATATGACTCACTCAACAAACCTGACATTTAACAATGTAACGTTTCACTTCCCAATAATCAACAAAATTTGCTACCATTCAATTTGCTCTTTTTTATTTTTATATATTTTTTGTTGAATTCTCGTTTACGGGGAAAATAACAAAAAAACTCGTTTTTATGACATGATCAATAATAATAAAAAAGGCACAAAAGAGGATCTCTTGCTAAATACTATGACAAAAGCTGAAAATGGAAAAACTCGCAAAAAAGTGATGTTATGAGATGATAAAATATCAAGAACATGGTTGTTTATGTGGCCGTCAAACAAAACAAGTCTAGCACAGACGCAGCACAAATTGGCAGCATTGTCAATGGAATGAATGTGTCAAAAGATCTACAACAATATAATAATGGACAAGTAGTATACTCTACACCCTTTTTGTCATCAACTTATACGAACATTTTTATTAGCTTCCATTTTCAAATAAATAAAAACTTTTTTTCTGTATTTGACTTGCTTTTAGTATTGAGTATGTACAAAAAAGTATTACTGGATGAATTCAATATAATGAATGATGAATACTTATTTCATTTGAATCCCTGATATCCATCATCCTATTTATTAGTGGATTTAAAATTCTTTACAGTGAAATGGAAATGACAAAAATACTATTTATAGTAACAATGAAAATTCACAATGATTTTAAAATCTCATTATGTTATTTTACGAAAAGTACTAAAAAAGGCTACTAAAGAGAAAGTAGAGTACAACAAACCTTGTCCAAAGCCGGATACCGAGGACGTGTTCATTCCGCTATTTTTGAGCACCTCAAGAAGTTCGCATCTAAACGCGGAAATATCCTGCTTAATCTCGTTCACGTCATCTTCAGTTACACCTTGATTGTCCGCCTGACGCTGTTCTGTTGTTACGTACCGTCGTACCAGATTCCTCATGATATTCTTTATTTTACGACAAAAAATATATATTTTATGTATAAAATACTTTTGTTATAATGTTTGAAACCATAAAATATGTAATATTTTTTAAACTTGAAAAAAAATATGACTTCCATTTACCTGATAGCGAAAGTCCCTCTCACTCATTTGTTGGGCCTTTCGCTGTTTAGAATTAGAAAAAAATCATTAAAAGAAAAACAATGTTGTATTCATTTTTTTAGGTATAGTAAAAGTTTTACAAGCACTTATAGTACTACTTGTCTTTAAGTAGTAGTTTGATTATTTGTCAAAAACAATATTGTTTCTCACTTGGACAAAACAATACAAAAAAATTATTCGTGGGTGCTATTATCCATATTGTGTCTTTGTCTTTATTCCACTACACTATAAACAATCTATATAAATGGCGTCTATTTGTCTTTTCTTGAGAACTAACAAAAGCCAACAGCTTTCCATTTTCCAAACAGTCATGTTTTGTTTTCAACCAACAAATTGAAAAGCAGAGAATGAAAACCAAAAAAATCCAAAATAGAACAAAAATGTCAATACTACTGAAGTAAACTTGCACGGCTAATACTAGTGCGCTGTCGCTTTTTTGCTAGCAAAAAATAAAAGGTAAAAAATATTTTTCATGGTTGTATGGGTGCTTCTTGGAAAATTTTGCTCATATAGAAGTACCACACAAAGTTAATTAATGATTCGTTCGACAATGACATCAATATGACCATAAGGGGTTTCAATAAACATGCTTGTTCATGATATTGAACATTTCTCCGAACATAAGGCAAGGACAAAATCCAGGAATCCTGTAAAGTGCTTCATTCTCTAGTGTGTGCGAGTGTGTGTGTGTGTGTGGTGAGATGCAAAATCCAGCTTATCTACTTCTCATTTTTCCCTTTCCCAACTGCTTGATTATTCCGCTAATAACCATGCACAGTTTCGGTTCTAGTTCCAAGATACACACTACCACACAGTAGAATGAAATGACGTGCCTACACATTACGCCAGTGCAATGCAATTTTCAGTCACTTTCACCCATGCCGTTATATAAAAGTACCTCAATAGAACATGAAATCAAAAGCTTGTAAAAGCCAAAATAAAAATAAAATAAATGTATATCAAATACATAACAATAATGATTGCCTGTCATTATCGTAATCATCATCATGATCGCTTTCATGATTAAAGATACAAGTTCTCTATATACTGTTACAACCAACATAACACACAGTTGTCTACCATTGCAGTTTTCCACGGAGAAAGTAAGCAAGCAAGCGAGACGCGGTCGGTCATCATGATTGTCCCTATGGTTTGTAGGTAGCTATATAATATTTTTTGCTTGCTCGGTTTCGTTTATTTTTTCTCTCTTAATATCATCTCCACAATCTCCATCGCCAACATCATCATCATCATCATATTAGACATTATAGATCTATCTATATATACACACACGCCAACAGACTATCTCATACAGAGGAATAAAGGAAGCAGCGAGTAGGAGTCCACTTGAGATTGGCAGTTGTCCAGTACATATACGAACAAGCAAACTCTTTTTTCTTCCTTCTCCGTGTGTGTGTATGTGTGTGTGAATTAAGGGATTGGATATGATTATACCGTGTGTGTGTATTATACTTTTGCTCTGGTTTCATTCCACATTCCGGCTGGATGTGCAAGTATGAGGATGATGATGATGATAGTGATCAGGGTGCGGAGAGAGCGTTAGTCAGGTCACCATCACCATTGAAGAGAGAGAAAGCGGTACAACGGTGTCACAGCAATATTGGCACAAAATGAGACAACCAAAAAAATCTCTCCTCTCCTCTTCTTTTCTCTCTCTCTCTCTCTCTTACATTTTTTTCGCTGATTTCAATTTTTTACGACCGTCATTCCTATTATCATCACTGTATGTATAAGTACAATAGAACGTGTAGCGTTTGGTATGAGGATGTACATTTATATATACATGTCTTGGTAAGTTCAACATTTTTCAACATTTTCTTTTCTTTTCCATCTTGCCCATTTCATGCTGTCCACCTTTCTCCCTTCTCTTAGGGTTTATCTACCGTTCTGCCCGACGACTCTAACAACGACGTATCAACATAATATTTAGTTTACGTCTTTACTTACAATACGGACACTACATGAAACATATGCGTATGATGCATGAGATAAAAAAATGTCATATTACTTAATATAAAACGGACAAAAAAGTATGAAAGTAGGATACGATAAAACTGAAAAGAAAGAACCAGAGAGAGAGAGAGAGAGAAAGAAAGAGAAAAAATGACAAAACAAAAAGCAGTACAGTTGCAGCACCACCACGGCACCATCATCTTTATCATATTGTCGTCGTGTCCATGTCGACGACAAATTCAACACTACACACAATTCACAACAAGAAAGAGAGAGAGATGGACAAGACAGGGGACATGTTCCACCCGGGAAAAAAAGAAGAAAAAAAATGTTATGTGCATTTATATACTCCACACTAAAGTGTTGATGACGATGATAAAACTTTACAGAGGGAGATATTCCATGGCTACTTTACTTGCTCGGACATGGAAATAGTTACCAGGAAAAAAACTAGACCAGGCAGAACTAGAAGTTTCGTAAAATGCTTTCTTTACAAATCCCATTTCTTGTCGGTAGTGGCTGGAGACTTGTAGAAAGTGAAATGAAATGCAAAGGACGAGTACAAGAAAAAAACGATAATATCCTCCATATTTATTTCTCAAGTCATCATTTTCTCCTCTTCTGCAGCTTCTTGTTTTATAAGATGAAAAAGTGTGCATGAGAGATGGCGAGAGAGGAAGAGAGAGATGGAGAGAGAGAAAAAGCAGGTAGGCAACTTTATATCACATCATTTCAAAAGCACAAGGTAATTTCCATTTTGCAATACATAACGTATTACAAGGGAAGGAAAAAAGAGCCTACAACGTAAACGTAACATAAAATATGTTAGTCAGACTTATGCCAGAAAAAAGTTTTCTCATTAAAAATTTTGTTCTTCTTAGTTTTTTTTACTCTTTTGTTCTCCATGTACGATTTTCTGCGAAAGAGGAAGAAAAAGGACAACAAGAGAAACACACACACACACTCGGAAAATGGAACGTGTAATTCTTGTAAAAATATATATACAAAAAAATCGCAGTAATGGATTTACTAGGAAAAAGAAATGACAAAAAAGGTCGTCCAAGTATTTTTTATTGCTTTTTTGTATCTTGTGTGTCTTATTGTGTACATTAGCGGGTGAAGCTAGAAGAAGGGAAAGCGAGAGGAAGAAGAGAGAGAGAGGGAAATTGTGTTGTTACTTGACTTACCCTTATAGTCTTGATGTGTTCTCGTTTGGCTGCTACGGAAAATCTACAAAGTTTTTTAAAGATCCACCTTACAATATAGTAGAATGTCTTGGGTGTGGGAATGATGTTGAAAGGTGGCGGAACAGTAGCCCCTTCTTCAAAATAACTTATCCATAATTTACTCCGAGCAAATTTCCATTCCACATCAGCCTTTTCCTAAAGTATAAAAACCCGTTAGAATTATTACTTTAGCTTTATAAACGCAAGCAAGGGTGATGGAAATGAGTGAAAAAAACAAGTGTGCATGCATGCATGCATGAATAAATTAGTTTTTTCTTCTGTTGACGTTGGTTTCTTACGAAAATAAACAATTGTACCATATAGCACTTGTAATAGAAAGCCATTACCAATTTAAAAACTGTCAAAGAAATACACTACTTGGCTGCAAAAGGAAAAAAATATAGTGAACATACTTTGAAAATCTTCGCCAAAGAATGCAACCCTCTGGTTCCCTCTCGTATTTATGCATCTCGTATATATCGTTATTATCAATGGACTCGTTCCGCCTTCTGTCCTTTAACTCCTTGCACTGTATATGTTCAAGTTCAGCATAGTACCACAATAGCTGGTTCATACCTGTATTTTAAAAAAGTATAAAAAGAATATTGTGTTTACTTACTTATATACATAACAGCAACATTACGTAAACTATTTCAATTAGCGATGCCAAAAGCCAACATACCATTATACCTACATTTTCCCATTAAACAAGTATATAATTTTAGTATACCGTGAGATTTATTCCGTGACATTAATCAACTCAAACCGGAAAAAAATGCTTACACTAATATTTCATGTTAACGAATTCTTACCCTTACGTAAGTATCAAGTATCCTTAAAATAGATCAATGCAAGCAGTAGTAGTAGTAAGTTGCGCTCTTTACAGACATTCTTGCAAAAATATCATCTTTAAATTTTATTATGATAATATAATGAAAACATGTTTAATTTCATCTATACTAAAAACAAGTAGGTCAAGCTACAAATGTACAAGATTTGAACAGGGTCATCATCATACACTCATATTTATTGCCGACTTACTCACCCGTTATTACTTAGTACAAGACATTTTTTTACAACTTACCTTCTCGAATCAGTTCTAAAAGCTACATAGCTACAAGCTACAAGCTACGTTTTTTCTATGTAGCTAGTTATATATGCTGTTGTTCATTAACATGCAAGTACATAGATGAGATGACAACTACAACGAAATAAAATAATGTCAAAGGAAGAAAATACAGAATTAAATTGCAGTCATTTCATTCTCATGAGTTGGCTGGCGTTATCTATATTCTTCACTATTGTTGTACAATACATGCGTAACTGGTTGACTTTAAACCGCAAACGTACTTACTTTATGATATAATATATGCGGATGCTTTATAATACGTACATACATACACACATATTATTCGTTATTTTTTTGTGACAACACCCTGCTACTTTCTCATACATTCCACTCAATTTTATGGTCTATTACGATGATGATCATTGTCATCATTTTAACGGTTCATTTTTTGTGACAAGTAAAAAAATTGGACTTCAATTCCACGTGATTCCCTTTGCAATGACGCTTGTTACCTACTTTTATGTTGAATTGAGTATAACATTCCAACCCTCATACAACGCTGGTACTACAACTGCTGCGATTATTGTTATTATTATTCTTGTATTATCGTTCTTTCTTCAGCTCCTGCTTACTGAGCATTAACCTACATTCCATATAATTCCTTGATACAAGCAACACACACAAACACACACTGTAAATAACATAATAATGTACATGTGTCTACTAGAAAACACACTCACGCAAATTACCATACATCCTCTTTCCAAATCTCATATCGCCATCTTGATAACCATCGTGTAAGATGGAACAGCATCATTATTCTTTATCCTTAATATTCATTTTCCACTGCTTCAAATTTTGGATTACATCTTGCATAATATTCAAATACACAAGTACAAGAAAAACTTGGGCGAAAGACGGGGAGGCAGGAGGAGTATTTACTTTATACGAGAAAATTTCATTCGAAGCACTACCACTACTGGATGCACCATGAATATTACACATAATATTAAGAAGCATAATACTGTGTATCTGCTTTATATACTAGGTTTTTTTTCTGTAAATTCCGAGTCACCGCAGATTTGAGATTCCAAGAAAGATTTTGGGAGCAACTATGAAAATAACCGAGTGCAATAATAGTAATAATAATAAGAGAGTTTCTGCTTATATCAATAAGAGAAACGTATAATGCATGCACAATAGCGCACAAAAATATCCCCCCACACAAAGGAGAAGTAAGGTAAGTAGTAGATGTTTTTAAACGTGAACAATAACAGTTGTGAGATATGACAATAACAATAATCGTAATCATAATGGCAGCAGTACGTACGTATCCTCATCCTTTCCTTTGCCATGCACTTGAGAAAGAAGGAAAGAGAGAGAGAAAGAGAGGCGGTGGATAAACAAACAACCAGCATTTTGCATGGAAAACAATGCAAAACAGGAAAGAAAAAGAGGAAGTTGACTGACTGGAGTTGGAAAATAGAAAAAAAAGGTGGAATCAGTGGTAGGTAAGGTTTAGGGTAAAAATACATATTATACGGTTAAAAATCGAAAAGTAAATACATCCGCAGAACAATCAAGTGAAAAAATCTGCTTTCACTGATAATGAACTTTCAAACAAATGTTTAGAAAACCTGGATTTTGTATGCAAACTACCTGGTGAAGAAAAAAAGATATATACCCATGAATAAGTTCTTTTTTCTGGCAATTGGCAATGGATATTCGGGGTTGATATATAAATATACATATATATACCTATATAATATATATATACTTGTTACTTACCACATGAAAAGGCGAACAAAACGAGAATATACAAAAAGAAGAATTTCATGATGTCCATCACCATTCGTCCTAATGAGATTTGTAAAGGTCCCAAGTATGGATTCACAGAGAAAATGTAGACGAGTTTCAGGGAGCTGTGTGAGATAAAAAAAAATCCATCCATTTTTATTCCATCCACAGAGATAAGATTGCGAAACAAGAAAGCAAGAAAAAGGACAAGAAACAAAAACATGAATATACAATCTTTTTGTAATAATAGCTAGTCTACAGCAGACATGGAGAGTTGCAAGAATCCTTATTTGCTCGCTATTATCAACATTGTTGAAAATAGAGCAAATGCTATCATCATGTCAAATCATTAATTATTTTGCCCCGATAATTTCCATAGACCGATAACTATACTGGCATTTTCACACAATGCAAGAGTAATATTATCCGCTTTTGTACCATGTTCCAGCTCTAGTTTTCTGCCCCCTTTTTTCCCTCCCACTCTCCCTAAAAAATTTTTTACATTTATTAGCCTATTTGCCTTCTGCTGGAACAAATCCTATTGTATGCAACGGCATTTTCCCTAATTGTACAACTCAGCAATAAAATCTAAAATTAGTGTGAAAATTCCAAGCAAACAACAAGTATCATTAATATAATAACATCGTGAAACCTAATACACTTAACGACCAGTACAGTGTGTGTGTGTGTGTGTGTGTGTGTGTGTGTGTGTGTGTGTGTGTAGGCACGCCAAATCTCTACTTGAGCACACACAAAATGCTGCTGTTGTGAGCATATTTGATTGGCATGTGAGTGGGCTCAACAGCCCAATTTCTGTGTGCGCTTCCGAGAAAGAAAAAAAAACTACCAGAGACAGAGATGAAGTGATGACAAGCAAGCATTTAGTTTTTCAAGAGAAAAGGATAATCACGTTAAAAAAGAGTGAGGTAATCAAGCAAAAAATAACGTTTTTCACAACGTTCATGTCGACAAACATTAAATGTATTTACTACACGCTTTCTCGCCATTTTCTCTCTGTCAGAATACATCTGATATACATACTCCAATAAAATTATAATTTCCTTGGAATCAATGTTATTAACATTTCTCCTTCTTCATCATTCAAACACACTTATACACATATACACATATACTTGAACAAAACACACGTATATTTTGATTCGTTTATTTACTCACTCTACCAATTCACTCTACACCAATTTATTATTAGCAAGTAAAGCACAGCAGCGTTAAAGCGTTACTTTATCATGAAGTCTTTACGATATAGTTATGTGTTTCCGCCTCTTTGTAACGATAAATATGAACGGATTTCTTGTACAAAAATAAGTTGATCGGGGATCTAGGGAATATGTTATTACATAGCTAAAAGGCTACTTTGGTTGCGCCCGTTTATTAGTGTTAGTATTATTATTATTATTCATTTGAATTCAACCGATTAGTGATATATTGCACGTTGTTGCCAGACATGCTATATTACGCTCTATAACAGTTATACTTTACAAAAGCTCTTTTCATGTTAGAAAAATGAGGTAGGTGGATAGATAGATGCCTTTTCTAGCCACCGCCGCTGCTATGCTGCTGCCTACGTAAATATGGAACTGCTGATGCAAAAGTTGATGCGAATAAAACAAGTTACTACTATTATTATATGCACAGTCAAACAAGCGAACATCCTTTGAATTATACGAGCGCTTTGCTGTGTTTTCCCGTTGTTTGCTGCTTTTGATGACGATGATAATAACGATGATGAGGATGATGATGAAGAGGAGGATGACGAGTAAGAATGATGATCATGATCCTGAACACGATGATGGGAACAAAGTAAAACTATCTAAATAGATTGCCCTAGAGGAGGAGGTAGATGTAATATAAAAGCCCTTTCTCTTTTTCTCTCTCTTTCTTTTTCTGCGTCAAGTGCTTGTTTCATTTTTTTTGCTTTCTGTGATGGTGATGATGGTGACGACGATAAATATGATCTTGTTTAGCTTAAGTATATTCATACACAGCAGTTTTATTGATGCTTGGCCTAGGAAGCAGACGATCAGAATAAAAAGGCAAGTTTTCCAGCTTGATTGAGATTATTAGCAGATATTTTTTTTATTGTTCCACGTGAACGACTGACTGAATGTTTTCAGTCTATTCCATTTCTCTTTTTTTCGATTGTGTCTTCATTTGACTCGTTTGTTATCCCCTACTTGACTACATCATCACCATCATCTACCGAGTAGGAGCTTCCACACTGAGCACAGTAGAATGAAAAGCATAAAGCACCCGCTTAAAATGGAGCCAGACTTGTCTGAAAGCGGAAAAGTGTGTAGATCAAGAAATAGAAAGTAAAAAAACGAGAAATGAAAGTGCTCACATATATAAGATGATAATAATAATAATAATAATACGATGGAAAAAGAAGATTTCTCCCTGCTAAAATGTATTATTCATAAAGTTGGATTTTGCATTATTATTATTCCTCATGTCGAAAAGTAACTACCTAATGCACAATTTATATTACGCAAAGAGGAAGAAGGCTACAAGCCTTCTGTAAAACACAGTTTATACACACACACACACTGTTAAAATATAAGATAAAAAGCCCAGCTTGAATTTAGCTTGACTTTAAAAAACGAACGAAAGATGAGATGATTCATTGAATACAAAGAATATGTGGTGAAGAAGTGAAGGAATAAAAGTAAGTAAAGGAAACGCAATGCGAGATATATATATATATATATATATATACATATATTGATAGATACATATATAGGTAGAAAATCTTTTGTTATATAATAATAATGATAATAGGATGAGCAGCCTCCGGCTTGAAATAACGAATTCAGGAAACTTGTTCTTTTATCTGCGTGTGTACCTTTTACACGCCATCATATAAAAATTTACACATACTTTCTATCGTTAGGAGAATAAAAAGAAAGTAGAGAGAGAGAGAGAGAGAAAAAAAGAAAAAAAAGAAGGAGAGAAAACACCATCATCCACAACCACCACCACCACCAACCACTACCATCATCGTCATCATCATCTCTGATAAAACTAGAGAAAAACCTTACGGCTACAATAGGCATATAATTTTATGCCTTTCACTATATATTTCCATGTCTATGTCTCTGTTTGAGTGTACTTATCTATTTACGTAAACTTATATATATACATTGTACATTTATGTGTATCCGCATTATTCACATGAGATATTTTTCCCCTAAAGATAAACGATGAAGAAGAAAAAGAAGAAGAAGAAGAGAAAAAAAGATTTTTTTCTCTCTTTTTTTGCCTCTTACTTAGCGCACCGTCACCATTTCTCTCTTTCTCTCTCACTTTTGTACTTAAGTAACTAACTTACCTAAAAATATTGGCTGCTGCAAACAAGCCTTCAGCTATTAGCATAGGATCCCATGTGTCCCAATCCCTGCGTTGCACGTCTGCTGTCATTCCTGGATACTCCTGCTTAACCTGCAGAGAAAAGTGGAAGAGTGAAATATTTTATAACATTTTGTAGAGCAGACAGCCAACCGAGCAATATGTACGTTATTATTATCATTAGCATTATTCTTATTATCAGAGGAAACAGCAAAGGCAGTAAGAGGATTATATCAATCGTCGTTCATCCTTTTTCCACCACCACCACCACAGCCAACTTCGCTAGTACCTCTGGCATTGCCAACGCCATATCTCAGGAAAAACGGCTTTATGTGATCTGTTCAACTCAACTTTACAACACTTGCAAAGCAATAGTAATAATAATGATAATAATAAAAACAAGGGGAAGAACAACAAATGTAATAAAGTATAAGCAAAGCATGCTCGTTCAACAGAGGAAAGTGCACGTGCACACGGTACACACATATCGTAAAACTTGTAGTACTAGCAGTAGTAACGGCAGCAAACAAGTTGAACTTATTGTTGCTGGTTTGTTAGCCGCGTTTTGGGTAGTGATGTGAAAAGAAAGTAAGAGCTTTATTTACCTACATATGCTACTTGTTCATGGATATATAATAATAATAATAATAATATTCAAGATATTATTATGAGCAAGTTTATTTCTTACTTGATAATGAGCAACGATTCGCAAAGCGATGGTGGCCACGTAGAGCGAGTTTGTCACAAAATCCAGCACGTTCCACATATCACTCACGTAGTCCCTTAGGCCCACATCCCATAGCTGCTTGATCTCACTCCAAATCAGTCCTAGAACATAAAATTACAATAATAACTGGTATTTTCTGAATCGAAGTATATAAAGACAGTTTTACAGGGTAATGCATACGTTTTTCACAATTTGTTTTTTTGAACAAAGTTTTTCAAAACTCTGGAAATAGCAACTTTAAACAGCCATTAAGTGCTAGTCAACGGAGCTGCTATCACGTCATCAAAATTCATAGCTTTTTAACGTTGTAGGTTATCACGGGAAACATACAACAACATCTGTACCTACGGAGGTATTACCATGTCAGGCCTGCTTTGAATTATAATTTTCGGTTGTTGCTCAATAACAACAAGAAATCATGTACACCTACCTACATAATCTGCAGTAGACAAATGGAATGTAATCTTGTGATTATGAGTAGTATCACTATGAATACTTCAAATTAATAAACAACACTACTCCTCATTCACACTAACTTACATACATAACTTACATACATGTTGACAAAACTGCATAATTAAATTGCTCTGAGATGTTGTTTCTAAAATGAAATAAAACAGCTGGAATAAACTCATCGTTTATTCCCTTCATGATATTTTACTAATTCTTAAACGGTAACAACATTAAAATTGCAGCTTTCATGATGGTGGCAACTGGTAAACAAACGAGACAAGACACATGGCTGCTTTCACATGCCATACTAAAACTGACTGCTAATGAAACGACATGTAATAGGCATGTAATATTGTTATTCTAGTCGGATCTCCAACAAGCTTACTTTGGCAAACCAGTATACAACAGCATTGCGCAACTACGCAAGTGCTAGTGTTTCCTTTCTGCCAATTCTTGTCTAGATCTTTTCCCACACTTCAAATTCGGGAAATAATAATAAACTAAACACAACGAACAATTTACTACTGAATTTAGCCACAAGTTCACACGTTGCTAATAATGTATAACGTTCATAACATAGGGGTCCCATATCCCCAAAACAAACATGGTGGGGTTGTAAGATACAACTGACTTTACCTTGCTGGTACCTTTAGTAAATATTATTTCTCCAACAAAACATACTACCTAGTATTTAACTAAATTAAAAGAACAAAATTTTGCAATAAAGAGCATTTAAATCTATACATCTCATCTGTACATCTGTAGCCTCATTGTAATTTAAAAAAAATAAATCAAGTATGAATTTGCATCGATGTATGTAAGCGCAAGTGATTACGGTTCATAATTACCCATTCAGCATTTAATAGTAGCACTTACATCGCCAATCAAAATGAAAACAAACAGCAACGAAGATTAAACGACAACGTACCTGAGACCCAAGCTAGAATAAACCACTCAACCAGTGACGGCGGCGCTCCTCTTGTTTTAGTCACATCCGTTGACACCCAAGTAGTCGTGTTTGCGTCTATCTCCAACCAGTTTGTCAAAAACGTCTCTAGCCGCTGACTTGCCAATATTAATAAAACTGTGAAAAGAAAGCACAGAAAAAAAGAAACAAAAATATTAAATTTCATATCCTTTCACCTCATATCTCCTTTTATTGCGCTTTTTCAATCTTGTTGTTACTTTTTTTTTCATAAAAAAGGCATTTCAGCTGTTAGTATAAACTTTTAGTACATTTTTTTAAAAATTAGGCTTCCACAATAGTTCAGTAACCGTTACAGAAAGGACATTAAATGACGTGTTTCTTCATACCCTTTTATAACCAGGTATTGTATTTCAAAATAATTTCATACTTTTTTTGTGCCAGGGGGGTTAATCCTACTCTTCAGTATTGACTAAAAAGAAAGAATAAGTGCAGCTCTTCTAAGCTCATGTACAAAAGGTAGAGAGGTAAAAGGTAAGATAGGTAGCGTAAGTGTACCATTACTATGTTATACTTTATTTCTTTCTTATCTGCTCACATGTCCAAAAAGCCTATATACATATTATTATCCATTTTCTTTTATAAAGTTGGAAAATGTTTGCGCCGAAAAAAAGGAAAAGGAATCAAAGGATTTTCCACTAGAAAATCTCTGCCACCATCGTCATCATCATCATCATATGTATGTAAAAGGAAAAAAAATAGAATGCAAGCCAAAAAAAGACCGAAAAAACGAAAGAACAACAGAAAAAAAATAAAGTTCTTTTTTGAACTTGTTACTACCGAGATTGTATAACAACCATGGTTGACGACGACGACGACAACAACAACATCATATTATCATCGTCATTGGCTCGTCGCTGGTCTTTCCAACTAGCCAATCTTTACCCCCAGTACACACCGCACCACTACCACTAGCATGTCATGAGAGAGAAAGAAAGAAAAACAAGATTGTACACAGAATCAAGTAGTAGAAGAAACGTGTAGGTAATATGTACACAACACACCACCCACTGCCACTGCTAGTTTCATCATTGGAAACAACAACAACAACATCCAAGCAAATATCATATATTAAAAAGCCCGAAAAATAGTATAGAGTGTATGGTTGTGCTGGTGAAAGAGAAAGCAACAAGAGAATTTTATTTTGTATTTGTTTTCTCTGCAATTGTTATTATTACTTTTACTATTTTTTTTCGCGTACCACCTCCACCACCACCATTTCATTTTCAAGAAGTAATATCCGATTCAGTCGGTGTAGTCAAAAGAAAGGCGAAAAAGCTACCTAAAAAGTAGTAGTAATTGGTTGCTTATCAACCAACCAACCGCAAGCAAAGGCATTCTAAAATGTTGTAGTAGTAGCGTCACCAATCCTTTCACTCTTATTGCTATTCCCCTCAATTTTATTCTGCTTTATATTGTGGTCTGTCCTCTGTCTGATGCTGAAGAGAGAGCCATGATTAAAAAACCAACAAAAGCCAAAAAAATCCTTTGGCATTTTTTTTCATTACTTACACTGTAACTTGTGAAAAAATACGAGAGTGCCATTAGTTTGCTAGGATTTCAGCTTGGCATTTATAAAGAAAAGAAGAAAAAAAACTCAACACTTGTTCAAGATCCACGCTTCTTTTGAATTCTCTCATAACCAATTTCTTTTTTTACTTTATTTATTTTTATCGCTGACGTGTGTTTCTCTTATGAGGTAAAAACATCATCGATAGATGCGTGGATTGATAAATGGAAATGTATACAGTATGCTGCGGCGATTAGAGGAGATAGGACTGACGCAAAAAAAGGAAAGGGGATGCGAGTCCGTACGTATGTACATATTTATACAGCGCAAAATTAGACTCGGAAAACTCTCGGCATCCAACGCCTAAATCAACATTGTTAAATGCAATTGAATCAGTTTTTATAACCCAACCAAACATTAATGTATAAAACATTAAGGGTCGGTTCGCTCTCTCTCTCCCTCTCTCTGCCACTGGTGCTACTCTACTTTATATATATATTTTATTATGTGAGTAATCGTGATTTTTTTGTCGGCTAGCCAGTGGCAGAGAAAATGTGTAAATAAATAGGAGCGTCCTAAGTAAACAGCCTTTTTTTCTTTTTCTCTGATGATATTGGTATTGTGGAAGGAGGTGGTGATGATGGACGTGACCAAAACAATACCAAACACCCACAAGAAAATAAGGTACTGCTGGTGCTGCCACAAACCACTCTCTCTATCTATCTTGTGCTGCTACAGCAGGGACTAAACTTGGATAATGTCCAACCAACTAGTCAAGTAGGGTGTGATATGTGAGGATATTGTTGATGTGTAATGTTTTTTTACTTTGCTTTTTGCCCCTTTCTTGTTCTATACTCCTCGGGCTTTTTTAATACGGAACGATGGAATGGAGCAAGCCAAGCATCCACACGGGAATAACCCTCCTCAACAAGAGAATAAAAAAGTTTGACAGGAGACTGACTCCCAGTAAAAAATAAGAAATGAGAAAAGATTGTTCGGTTGGGGTTAAATACATAAAAAAACATCATGCAACAAAAACCGGAAAAAAGTAAGTACTTGGAAGATACAAGTATGGCACACAGTACACTAGCAATTGCATCATTTTCGTTGGAATCATCATTCGCCACAGGAAGAAATACAAAGAGAGAAAATAAAATAACAGGGCAAATGAGAAAAATGTCAAGTGGTTCTACAGAAGCGGTGGCAACTGGATAAATCCCATACAACACTATTTTCTTCCATTTTTCCCTTGTCCCTACGTCTTGTTAAATTGTCTCGAATAGTACAAGCAACAGAAGTAGTATTTGACCTAAATAAATAAATATACAGTATTTATTTGTGTTATTGAAGCGATTTTTCAATTTTCAGTGGGCTAAATAAGAAAACGCTGAACATAAGAAAGAAAAGGAAAATAATACAAAAAAGAGCAAACAAGTCGCAAAAGAATACAGACATGGACGTATTTACTTACACGCACAGATAGAATAGAATAAGTAAACATGTTAGGTTGAAAAACAGAGAGAAAAATATAACAGCAATGATGATGGGATGGTGTGACCATGGTGATGATGATGATGACAATGACGATGTTTGCACTATTCCAATTCGCATAATGCTCAAAGCATGTTTTCATTCTTTGTCCGTTTATTTATTTTCGTATCGCTCACCATCATCGCCACAATGCCGTTCACATACCAGTGGAAAATAAAATATTAATATAATCTGGTGATAATAAAAATATATTTATTTTGATTTCGTACTAGTGGAACAAGAAGAGAAAGAGAGAGAGAGAGAAAAAAAAGGGAAAAATATTCATGATGATCACTTTTTGTGGCTATTTTATAGCTTTTTCAATTCCCTGCAGAGAGAGACACTCACACACATGCAGAGACACAGACAGAAACGAGTTAGTTCGAGGAAGTCCTCCACACCAACAAAAATTCTACTTTCCAATTCTCTTTACTTCTCTTTCCGTTCAGCAAAAAAAATTATGTCGGCTGCAAGAGAAATGTATCTATTCAGCTATCTGTCTATCTCTCTCTCTCTACACTTTTGTATTTTACCCACAAACACACGTGCCCAAAACAGGCATAAGAATAAGAACAGCTAGAAAACTTATGAACCGTATAAATATGTACACGGGCACATGGAGAAAAAAAAGAAGAAAAAAAGAGAATAAAATAGATTGACCTTCCTTTTTCCTCTCTATTTTTCCACCATGATGATCACCAAAATCATCGTCATCACCATCATCATCCTCACGAACATCATGATCTTGTTACTATAAAGCATGAAGTGTATTGAATATAAAAGTAAAATAAATAGTTATGGTGGCAGTGCCAGTAGTAGTGGTGGCAGCAGCAGCGGTGGAAGTAATAGTGGCCCAGCAACGGTTATGTTTTTTTAGCCGGTATAATAATGGTAGTGAACGTGGATTGCAGTTTCGGCGAAAAAAAAGAAGCTTAAATCAAAGTGAGCAAGCACTCACAGAGAACCCATCACTTCCTCAGTATCAGCAGCATATATACAGCCTACATAAAAAACGACTAGACTGCTGGCACTTGCTTGCATTACATTGCATATTACGAAAAAAATGTAATGTTCCATTATTATAACCAATAGAGGAAATAAAGTTGGCTTTAAAAATGTGATCACTACTACTACTGGCTTTACAGTGGGAACTGTACGAATTGCTAACTGCATGGGATACCCTTGGTGGTGGTGGTGGTGATGATGATGATGATGATGATTTTCATGATGTCTTGGTAGTAGCAGTGAAACTGGCATAAGAAGGACATATATACCTAGTGGCAGTATAGTGGTGTTGGTAATATATTTGCAAAAAGGCAGCAGGCAGTTTCTTTCATGTACACATAAAATACATGCCATCATCATCAGTACAGCAGCAGCATTTCATGGCAGATTCGGCAGTGGCGGTGGCAGTGGTAGGAGTTGTCGTGGTGGTATTGTATATAATATTATTTTAAAGCTTTTGAGGAGAGAAATGGCGAAGAAAAAAAATCGTCGAGTTAAAAGAGAGAGTGAACGAGAGAAAGAGAGGGAGAAAAGAGAATAAAACTGTGTACAGTTTGATTCATGCACTGATCGTGCTCCTTCTTCTGCTTTTTTCTTCTTTTTTCACTTTCAAACAGAGTATAACAGGCTTTCTTTTCTCTCACTTTATTTTTGCAAGAAGAACACAACGATCGTTTTGTATGGCTGTTCCTATTTTCTCTCTCTCTCTCTCTCTCTTTCTGTCTCTGACTCTTTTCCGATAGAAATTCAATTTTCGTTGGAAATATTCCAGAAAAAAAGAGAGAGGAGGACGAGTATGGGAGAGTGGAGAGTGGGAATAATAATATTATATTATATAATGTACTATTGCCTTGCACTCTATTGGGATCATGATGATGATGATAATGATGGCGATGAAACATTATTGTCATTGTATATCTTTTTTCAATTTTTAACAGGCCAGCCTACTTTCCTTCCTACTCGCACAATTCACGGTTCGTTTTTTCGTCCCCCCGCCCGACAAACACACACACGCACACAGATGTGATATTGCTCTAGTTCACTTTTTTCACAAGACCAAATCATATTATTATTTTTTTCAGAGTATAATATACAACATGTCCAACCAACCAAATACAACCAAAATAGTTTAAGCGAAGCTAACTAAGAATGTTTCCATTGTAGTATTTTTATAGAGTATGAATATCTACATTTATGTAAGGTGAAGTAGGGTTAAAAAGGGGAAAAAGAGAGACGAAAAAATAAAACGAAATGTTGAACGACTCAATAAGTAATATTCTCTCTATTTACAATTTGCTGGTCTTTTATTGACACCATTCCAATTTACCTTAAATTGGATAGGCTTGTATATACATGCATAGTATATAGTGCACATAAAAGTTAAACAAGAAACTGTGTTGAACATGGACACTTTTTATTTTACACAAAACCCATGTTTTTTTCTCTTGGTCGACAACAATGATGGAAATGGAGGAAGGCATGCATGTAGGCAGAAAAAAAGTGGAGATGATAATAATAATAATAAAAGTGTACAACGACTGGGGAGCACTATAGGAAACGCAATGTAGCAAAACGGTTGGTTGTAAAAGAAGTAGTAAAACATAGAAATCCCTATTTTCCTTTTTTTCCGCTAAATGTAAGTGAACAGCATCCAATTATTATTATTTGTTATAGTTATTTTTGATGATAGTAATATCAAATTTCTTGAAAATAATGCTACAAGTATAATAATAATATAGACAGCTTTTTGTGTCTAAAGTAAAAAATATATCGAACGCTTAAGTTTCTTTTTTAAAAGAAAATCTGTCTTTACATTTTTGTTTCACAGTAATTGAACCATTCTAGTCTGTTGAGCGAACAGAGAAAATATAAAAGTGAAATATAAGAATTGGAGTGAGATTGAAAGGTCGTAAAGCAATAATAAAAAAACAAGACACACGACGTCAATTATGGCTATTATTACGACTAACTTGGTGTAAAAAAAGTTGTTTCTAGTGCAGGTTTTTTTATTCATATGATTTATACAATATGTAGTTTGTCTGTCTGTTTTTCTTTTTGTTCCTTATTATATACACAGTAATAACGCCATAAATTGTTAATTTAGTCTTGTAGCAAATTTATGCTTTATTAGCCTCATGTTTATTTCATTGTCGATGTCGCTGACAGCCGAAAAAGTAATTGGAATCATAAAAAAATAATACAATTGAACAAAAAAATGTATGTTCTTTCAATTTGCTTTTAAAAAATTGTGACAAGAAAAAAGAAATATTTTTATAAAAATAAAACTTGTAAATCAGCCAAAATCAAGGAGACGAAAGGAAATAAAGTAAAATTACATCTGGATTGTTCTCTAAAGTTTTCACTGCAGCTTTATACTTTTAAAATGTAAAAATTGTCAAATTTTGTGTAGGAAAATACTGTCTTCTCTCCTTGAAGACTGTACAGAAGTAGTAAAGTGGCTAATGAAAGGATAATAATATGTGAGCTGTTTAAAGGTGCAAAATGAAGATAAGCTAAAGTGAAAGTAAACATTAGTCATGTTGTAATAAGAAAGCCATGAGTTTGAGTTATTTTTAATGATGAAAAATAAATAATGTCTAAACCACTAAATAAGTACACATTGTCTTCATATATCGAATTGAAATGTAGCGTGGTCTACGCTGGATTTGAAGATATGGATACTGAATATAAAAATACGGCAGAAGGAAAGACTCACAAAGAAAAGTGAAGTACGATGCGGAATGACAGATGAATTTGATAAAGGGCTTCCTCATGGTCTGACCCCAGGACGAGTGCGGAGCTGCGATATAGCAAAGAGAGAAGAGCGGAAACAGGAGGCCAATACGAATCACTTCCAAAGCTTGTAAACCCATATTACGACGTCGGAAACCGGGCAAACCTGAAAGTCGAAAAAAAGAATGTGCAATGCGTAATAATACTATTAATACATCCTACATATTTTATTATATATTTTTATTAGATAGTGAAATAAAGTAGAGTCAAAATATGTATTATTATATACAATGAAGATGATAAATGGCCAAAAAATTCGGCTCGCTATCGTGGGTGGGAATATATATATATGTGTGTGTGTATCATGCTTGTTGCTGCGCTTTATATATAATTTTCGACAAGAGAGGAAGACAAAAAGGAAGTGCTATTTTGCTGTTAAGAAAAAGAAGAATGAATTGTGAGCATTCCAGTCATTCCTTCTCCACTTCATGCTTTTCTCTTGAAAAGCCGCACACACAACTCCAATAACTCTATCCAGTGATAGGGTACATATTGCACATGCACACACACACACCCTCACTTACACACTCCCGTGTAGTCACTAAGCTGACAGAGAACAGAAACAACAACAGAAACAGCAGAAACAAAAAAAACGTCTAAATCCATCTCTGTCCGTGCTAAAATAATAAACGAAGAGAAAGCAAACAGTAATAAATTTTGTTTTAATTGTCTCTCTTTTTTTCCGGTTCATTCATAAATGAAAACATACTACATTCATTCCTCACACTACTACTACTACTCCAATACTACATATATCTTGAGACTAGGCTATCATTAAAGCAGACAATTCCATGAATTTTCTGTATTGAAAGTTGGAGCATGGTCCTCCTAAATTACAACACCAATATGCCAGCCACTCCATTCAACGAAAAAAATGTTATACATGAACGCAATTGTCCAAATTGTATGAAACGGAAGCATAATCAACTATCGTTATGATGTTGATAGTATAAAATGATAAATACTTGGAACAGAAAAGAGAAAAAAGGGTCAAGATCCTGTTGCTAGATGTTTGGAAAAAGCGAAGAACAACAAACAAGACATACCTTCATACCAAATGGATGCCAGCAGCTGTTGTACATTCGGATGGGCCACAAACTGAAACAAGACAAAAAGAAGAGAAATATATATGTACATACCTACAGATAGATAGAGAGACAGACTTTATTGCTTTTTATTAGACATTTTGGACGTCCATTCGTATACTATACAACTAGTAGACAATAATTATGTCTACCAGACATGTACAATAATAATATGATATTGCTTATAGTGTAGGTATATATGTATATTCCAAGAATCCCAGCAAAATTTAATAATTTTCTTGTACTGACTGTTACACTTGTACTTGTAAAGTATTTCTGTATGTAGGTATGTACGTCAAACTTTTCATCCTAGTCATTACCATCATCGTCGAGTGCTCGAGTATACAGAGACAGACTATAATAGACGAAGTAGTAATACAGTTGTAAAAAGTAAAAGCTACGTCTACAACTTTCATCAAGAAAATCACTTATCATCTCACTCGCGTACCATGCCTATCTATAAGGGATTTGTGTGGCGGTGGCGGCGGCGGTGGTGTTTTCAATGTTTTCGAGCATTCCTTATTGGTGTGTGCTGCTGCTGGATGCATTGCTTTAGCCACCACCACTGCTAGTATAATATTATCTTATGTATAGTATGAGCCAACAGGAAAACGAACAGAAACCTGCTGACACGTTCCCATCCCATCAACACTCGATATATCGAAGTGAAGAAGAAAAGTGAAAGATAAATAGAACATTATATTCTATTATGCTTCTTGATGGATTACTTGGAGATCGTGAAGGATTATTCACGTCAGACAGCATTCCATTCCTTTTTCCCGTCGACTTCAATTCAACTCAAATTCCCTTTCACTGTGTTTGCGCTTTATTAGCCTTCTTTTTTCCTTCTGATGAACTTACCACCACCGCAGCTATATACAATACATCCCTACCAACCAACCAGTGCGCTGCACTTGAGTAGTTTGTTGATATTATGAAACTTTATCAATTTTCCCCTTAACCCTCTTTCTATGTCGTGCCATGCCATCTCACTGAGAGAGAGACCTGCCTTCTGCACCTTGAACGTTGAAAATCACCACCAGCTCAGCCCGTCTATCAACTTTGTGAGATAGCAATACACACACACACAAAGACACACTGTGCAGCCTTGACATTATACTTTAAACAGTGAGTGAACTGTGCCGCTGTGAATACGGGAAAAAAATCACTTCACTTAAACTTTCTAGTTTCTTTTCAGTTGGCTTTTTATTTACTTACTTTTTTCTGTCGGAATTTGATCGCAAGCTTGAGGCGATTTAGATGCATCCTCTCGCCGTGTTCAAAAGCTGGCCCGGTTGGATCATGATTCAACAGCACTTCCAGCTCATACGAACTTCTTGTATGATCCAGTAACGCTGTCGCGAAATCTTGACACTGTTTTCTAAGTTCCTTTATAGAGAAAAAGAAAAGAAAAACGATATTAAATAAGATAATATAAAAATGTTGTTATATATTTTAAAGAATAAACCGCATAATAATATATATATATATATATAAACAAAAGCAATGACACGAATCCCACATGGGCGATTACAAATACTATCACTGGAATGAGTTCACAATACGTAAAAGAAACACGAAAAGTACCACATAGAAATGTGTTAGAAGAAGAACGCAGCTCAGAATACAAGAAACCATATCACTTTTATGATGTAATATATAAAAATACATACATATTTTTTTACACCATTGTGATCCGAGGACTAACAAAATTAGAAACAACAGCAGCAGTTCCAAGAAAATTGTGCTCAACATAAACGCAGCCTCCACCACACACGTCATCATCCTTTCCTTTATTTATTTTTCAACCACCAGTAGTAGTACCCAAAATATTTCACTCCAAGCACTCTACACTTTCACTAAAGACAACACTATGTATTTATGTATGTATATCTATCTCGACTATTTTTTTGTTAAAAAAAGATAAATGATTTCTTTCATCAAACCATACAAACTTAAGACTGACTTTAGAGTTATTTTTCCTTTTTTTCTACGTTTGCTCAAGTGAACTTGGTAAGCAGCTATTGTATGGATTACTGAGGTTGAAACATTTTCCTCTGTTCTCCCATTACCTCATTTTATGTCAAATGGTCTCTCTGGGATTCTCTTGGATTTACTTTGATGACGAAAACCATAGTCATCATCATCAACATCGTGACAAAAAAATGATATGGGGAGGAGGCAGGCAAATGGTAGTGTAATGTATATACATACATATATGATATCTTTTACACTGCTTGTATAAATTCATACATTTGCCGGTCTATGATGATAGGTCACAGTCTAAACTTTCGTATGGAAATTGGATGTAGAAAGCAGCGTAGTTTTTTGCATGTGGTGTGGTCGATGTTCTTTGCATGAGCCCACAGTATAAATTGTCCCAGGTGGCGGTACGCTCATCCTGACGATGACGATGACAGTATGCTAAGCTAAGGTGGCTGCGCTTGCATGTTAATTCCAGAAAAAAAAGTTGAAAGAAGGGATAAGACCCGAGATAACGTCCGTGTCTATGGTATAGTTGTGGCTGTTTGTGTGTAGTGTTATTATGCATAGGTATATATATATACCTATGTGAAAAAAACATGCAAAAAGTACAAATGAAATAATGTGGAGAGCGAGACGACACACAAATACTTACTTAAAGCTTATCTGATGATTATGTTATGTGTGGTGTGATAGGAGAGAAAGAAGGCAAGATGAATTATTATTATTATTATTACAACATTTGTACTACATGAGTAAGTCGGTAAGCCACTTCCGTCCGTGACTAAAGTAGGACAAAACTATTATTGCTCCCGTTATTATGATGATTTTAATGCAATTTTTATTATTTTATTCATCTTCTTCTTTCTCACTTGCCATACAAGTGAGTGCTGGCTGAGTGTGAGTACAAAAGTGATAAGGAAATGTCTCCTACCTGCCTATATCAATCTGCCAAAATGTGTAGTTTACTAAATTACTATATAGTATTTTTACATACATACTACAAGGTTATTATTATTATTACATGGGTATGTATATACAGAGCGCTATTATGTATAACCATCCTGTTTACCGTTTGAAAAAGTCTTCATTATGGAAAGAATCCCTTTTCTTTTTCGTTAAAACAGACAAAATCGTTAGAGCAAAAATAAAGGCACTCACTAGCCAAACCTTTCGTGTGTGTGTGTGTCGCGCTTGTCGTATGTATGTAGTATGTACATATTCAGCACGAACAAGAAGACAACTTCGTGTAAGCATGCAGCATACCAGTAGCAGCAGCACAAACATGAAGTCTGATCTGGTAGAAGATGTAGTAGAAAACGAGCAAGGGAGGTTTTTCTCCTTTCAGTTAATAAAAAATCTCGGGCTGAGGGTGATATGTATGCAGAACACAACATAGCAGTAGACAAGACACGTTCCACTTATCTAGAAAAAAAAGAGAAAGTACCTACTACTCTCGTAGTAATAGTACTACAACTACTTTACTTTATTTTTCATTTCACAGGAAAAAAACTTGGCTTGGTATCATCATCATCATCACCGTCGTCGTCGTCGTCCTGTTCAGTGGCACGACGTAGAAGTTATGAATGTTGAATGTACTTACATATTTCTACTCCCTTAAAAGCTACTACTACTACCAGTTCGTCGACGAGAAGCTCAATAGGCACAAAACATGAATGAATAAGTCAAGTGGTGGCTCTCGTTGGTTAGTTTTTTAGTGTGTGTCCGTGTCTGTTTTTCCACTGAAAATGTAACAAATAGAAAAGAATCTCATGACGATGACGACGACCATGATGATGATGATGATAATGTACCATGGTACTGCTGGCCAGCAGCGTTCCTGTCTCCCATCTCTCTGTACATACTTTGTATGGCATGTGTGCGGTTTTCAGTGGTTTTTTCACTTTTTCACAAAACTAAAATGCTTGACACACACACATGTGCTAACGTAGACACACACAAGTTATACTTTATAAAGACGAAAGGATACTTGCAGTTAATGTGATTCATTTATACTATCACTATTATTATTATTATTATGATTTTTATACAATATAAACGCACTAAAACATTCTTATTTATTGAGAGATAGAAAGACACTGAACTCCATGTCTCTACATTTTTTTATTCTGAAAAAAAAACTCAACTTCATCTTCTTTTCTTCTCTCTCTCTCGTTCACATTTTCATTAAAATTCTGTTGATGTACATGACATAATACAACCGATGGACGATGATGTTATCAATGCCTTTAATATCCCACTCGTACAGGGTTTCATTGCTGAAAAGCAATTTTATGAAGTAGTATAAAAATGTAGAAGCGTAGAATATTTTTTAGATGAATTTACTTACTAACTTTTTTGCCATTTATTAGGAATATTTTTTGGAGAAAAAGTGAAGCGGGCGTTTCGTGACATGTTCGCCTCATCAAAAGTCCCTCTTGGCTGTTGTGAATGAATAATGCTTAATTGGAGGCTTGAATATTGTTATACATTGTCACAGATGAGTAGAAAAAGTACCAGCTGAAGGACGAGGGATTTTAATGTAGATAAATAGAACACGTTTTCACTTCTCTTTTAATTTTAAACTTGCTTTTTACATCATCCCTTTCATTTTTTTCTAGACGGTCCAATAACTTTACTCAAAAGTTGTAGCCAAAAAGATTTTGATCTTTAAATGTAAAATCAACAGTCAGCAGTTTTACCAGTTTTCCAGTTCTGATTACTGTTTTATTATAGCAATGTCCGCCCGAGTAATCCGAGTATAGAGTTTATAGGGTTTAATGTCAGTTTCTCGAAAGACAGTTTCCAGATCTACACTTTGCTCGAAACAATTTGCTAGACTGGTCTTTTTCTCGAATAGGTCAATTTCC
>JAHZMT010000903.1:0-12345 GCA_027743785.1 Sinhomidia bicolor | reverse complement strand
TGTAAATTGTAGTCAGCGAATCTGCAAGTATAAACTATATTATTAACTGGTTTTCATTAGAATTGAAGCATGAACCGCACGTTGTTTGCAGAGATTAGCGATGATGGTAACGCTTGTAGCCGTTAACAGTGGGTTGAGTTTAAATTTGGAACGATGTAAATTGCAGTTATAATCGTGCTTATTTTTTCCGCTCTCATTAAGATTGGAACGATACCGAAAAGATTAGCAATGATAGTCTTAGAAATAATTTTTAATTGACAACTAATTTTGTACTTTTCTCCGGCAACGTGATTGGTGTACTGTTAAGTTTCGCGGTCATCAACCAATATAAAATTCAAACAGACGTAAGGCGGGGACAGTTTGTGAGCGTAAAACGTCTTTTGCAAGTTCGGTTGTCTACATCCAGCATCCAGTAGACAAACGTTTCTGTTTCAAGCTTCGTTTACTAAATACGAGATAAAATTTACATCTTTCTATATGGAACGAACTAAAACTTGAACTAAATATTTATGCTTCTCCCATCTTTAAAACTTTCCAAAAAATCTAGTTAGAACTTGTTTATTTAAAACTATTAATGTTGTGGAACGATAACAGAGAAGACTAACGCAATTTAAAGATTTTTTAATGGCTGAGATAAATATTTTTGGTACATAATGCCAGAAAATTCCCTAGGTTTACACTTTTATTCACTCCAGCTTTAGAATGATTGCCAAGATCAAGTTGGCCTCACATCCTCCGAAAAAATTGAAGTACCAGCAAAGATACGACACAGGACAAACTTCATAGTAAATTAAAGCAACAATTGTAAATTGTAAACAATTATAAATTTTTCTTAGTTGTAATGCCTTGATGAAGAACAGTTTGTATTTGAAAGCTTGACAAAGATTAGTAAAAATTTCTACAAAAATCCCGTGGAATCGATTATTTATTGGAATAATTTCTGAAAGGTGCGACATTGGTCTACGAAGTAAAACACATACAGTCTAATCAAGAACAAGGCTGAAAAATACCATGAAACCGGTTATTTGACGGACCGTATAAAAAGCAATAAAAGCAATGAGTTTAAGTTAAAATTTTCAAGAATATTTAGTTAAGACATTTGTTTGCAGTTAAAGTGGGCGTCACAGATTATTTGAGCTAAAACGACAAGTGCCGACAGAGACAATTTCCCGTAGTAGCATATTCTGTAACTTAAGCGGCAAATTACGAAACATTTACGGAATTTGCTACTACTGCAAATTGTCGCTGTTGGCCTTTGCAACTCCAGCTGAAACTAAACAAGCATTTTCTTTAGTAAAATTAATAAAAAATTAAAATTTTGTAATATTTTTAACAATTTTAATGTGAAATCTGATGCATTAATAAATATAAAGGCCAATTTTAAAATGCATTTTCTTTAGTAAAATTAATAAAAAATTAAAATTTTGTAATATTTTTAACAATTTTAATGTGAAATCTGATGCATTAATAAATATAAAGGCCAATTTAAAAAACCTAAACAAGGTCAAATAAATCTGAAATCTGTATCATTTTCAGTTTTGTTAACTGTGTGACTTAACTCCGCAAGATACATAAATAAGTAAATAAATAAGTGTCCCGTCAACTTTATTCATAATTATCCAATCACCGGAAAACGTTCATTTCTAGATTATGAGTGTTAACAAGAGATCTGGGGGATGACGCAAAACTTGATCGAAAAGAAAAGTAGTTTCTTACCTAGCTCAGTAGATTGATTCCCCAGCAATTTTTTCCGTGAATTCCGAGTCATCATTCCGTTACACACTTATTCATACTTCCACCTAAAAATACTTAATCTCTGCAATCGTCAGAATTGACAAGTTCAAATTAAAAATCCCACATTCGCCAATCTTTTGTAGCAGAATGTAGAGGGCGCTGTTTCGGGCAGATTTCGTCGATCCTTTGACTCTCGCTCTTGAGTTTGCAAGGTCTGTCGTGAACGAAACCTTTCGTGGTACTAAAGGAAGCGAAGAGAAGCAAGAAACTTATAAGGTAGATAGATGATGACTTCGTTTGATCTGATACATCATGAAAATGTTTTTGGTTGGAAGCGATTCTCTGTCTCCTTGCCTAAACATAGCTCAATAAAAATAAAAGGAAAGAGCTAGGCAAACAACGCAAATCTTCTTGTGCTCATGTGCCTCATGTTTTACTCTTACATACAGAGTTGCGTTTCGAGATAATTGTGAACTTTTTGCAAATTGCATTACTTGTACTATGTATGTACAATACGTATAATACGTATAATGTACTTTTTCTGTTTTTCGAATTCTTTCATACTTTCATCCCACCAACTTTTGCACAAGTACTTATATACTTTGCCGTGTATATATTTCAAACGAAATGGAAGATTTGCGTTTTATACTAAACGCATTTTCAATAATACTCTGAATTTTTAACTGAACTGTTTTTCTCAAGTGTGCTTTCCTTTCGGAAAGGCAGGAGTCTGGATAGTCAATTATGATAATTATTCGAAGATGCAAATGATTTACATATTTTATTTCATTGATATTGTGAAAAGTAAAATAGTATGGTAAATGGTGATGCAGTAAATATGTGGCCTTTTTCTACACGAAAATATGTGAATGCGGATGATATGTATAAATATTTTATATTGAATGTAAAACAGAATATGAGACGATTCTGTTTAAGATATGAGGAAATTAAAGAAGTGGCTGCATATTTTTATTCTTAGGAAAGCAGCAAGAAAAATCAGTGTCAATTACAAGTTAATGGGATAATGCTTGTTTTCTGGCCTTCTCAGAAGAAAGAGAACAATTAAAGACGATTAGAATAAGCTAACAACGATATACCTATGTTGACTGTACAGCGTGGCTTTGAATTAGTCTTTGGTACATTTTAAAATAATATGTAAGCACATTTTTTCATATGCAGGCATATTTTTGTAGGCTTTGTTAAAACGAAAACTGAGGAATTTACCTTGCAGAGTAGCAATTTAACTATTTTACTACTGGCGACAGTAATTATGATAGCAGTAATAAAGTAGACTCGAGTCTCTACGTCTGTGGAATGTGAGGGATAAATTGTATAATGAACTCATGGAACATACAATGTATTAAACGCATAAAATATGTATATGTATGCATATAAAGTGTGATTACAAATCTTGCGGATATATATTAATTTCAAAAATTTAAAATGCTATCTGTGCAAAAATTAAATTTCTGCAGTCGTTAAAAATAAATTAAAAGAATTTGCTATGCAACTTTCCCAATAAATCATTATTAAAATTGCAATTATGCTTCTATTTTACAATACCTGAACATATAAAAGCAATAATCTTAAAGTGATAATGAGTTGTAGTAGCATTTTTACAAGCCCTGAAGAAGACCTGGACCGGAGCGGAACCATTATTGATCTCTCAATGCAATTTCAAACTGAAACAATTACTAAATTTCAATTAAGGTGTTGTAAGTCAGTATATCAATATTAATTAACCTTGTGATCTGCAATGAGACATTTGTTGTCTAGGTGTATATTGCGTCTTTTGTGTCTGTCCACATTATAAAACACAGATCCTTTTTGAAAAGAAAACAAACCTATCAATAACGGATCTCTTACAAGATGAATTCTTTACGAAAATATTAGGGAATACCGGAACACGAACTGCCTAGCAAGGCTTGATGTAATATACATATAATGACTACGGAAATTTGTTCGTGATTACTAAAATATATCAAAAATGTAAAAATAATCCGACGGCCGTGCCAGAAATAAAAATAAACTTACTATAAAACCTGAACATGGCATCTCCTGTCTGCCTTGAAATGGAAAGTCAATTGCAGGGATTAATTACAAAAATGCCCATTTATGCTTTAGCGTTAGCAAAACTTTTTGCAACGAACATTTTAAAATAACTGTTTCTCGATATTTTCATTGTACTTTATTTGGAAATAAAAAACTTAAACCGTTTCATTTGATTGATCGATCGCGAAGTACGTTTAATATTTCTTGAGGAAACTCAGACTTTTTATGTAGAAAATATAAAATATAGTATTGGTAATTTGGATAGATAAATATCATTTTGTATAGGTATATTAATTATCTAATAGTAATAATAAAACAAATTTCTGACATGGTGGTTCATATTCATAATATTTTTCGTAATCAGTCGCAATGTAAAACACTTTGTAAATCGTCTGGCAAAGTCTTAATTATGGATTCAACATGAGTTCGTAATTTCTCTCTAACGTCTGGCTTGACTGGGAGATTCGTTTGAGCAATCTGTTCTCTCAGCCTCAGAATTAGATCTACAGCTTCCACTTCGTCCCTTCCTGATATCCAACTTTGAATGTCCTGTAACATGAAGTATGGCAACATTAGCAAGTTGAAAACGAATTAGTTTCTGAGATTAGTTTCTCAATCTCGGTACAAAACTGGATGCCATTTCATTGCAAATTTCAAAGCTTATATGTTACAACAAAATACTGAGAAAGTACTATTGTTTACACATTGGATATTTATGCATTGATTGCTTACCGAATCAGACATAATCTCTAAATGCAAAGCCTGCAATTTCTCAGCTGCCTCCCTGTAACGCATGTTGTACCACTCTGAAAAGTTTATCGATCTAAAGAACTTTTTGTACAAACCAGACCAGTCGCCTTTTATTCCCGTAGTCAATTGCGGACCAGAGGATTCCAATGTCGCAAGAAAATCTTCAGGGTTGAATGGTCTTGGCAATGGTGCCGACTGTAAAAAAGAAAATGGCGGCGTTAAAACCGTATGTCAGGAAGTCTATACAAAGTGCACAATTGTAGCCTTTTTTTAAATGGAAGGACGCTAACCTTGCATGGGCAAATGTTTTTTTGTAGTGGCATCAAGCTTGCCAAATAGCGTTCCAGTGGTATCATGAAACTTTCCGTGAGCTCGTGTAAATGTTTTCTTAAAATTACAGTTTGTACCTCTACTGGACGTTGTGATTGCATCCCCATAACGATTTTTTTCAGGAGTCCCTTGTCCTTCTGCAAAAAGGGTCTGTAAAACAAGTAAATGGACATGTAAAACAAAACATTTATCGCCATAAAACATTTTCCAAACTATTGCTATGCTGATGTACTTACTTATAACTAGTATAAACGCCTGGTTGTGAATCCAACAACTTAAAATTGCTCGCCTTCTTGAGTTTGCCTATGTTGATCCCTTCAATTATACATAATAAATTTAAAATCAATAAAAGGATACATAAAAGTTGTAAAACCATTTTAGCATATATCAAACGTACCACATGTTTCACCCATTCGAATTACATGCGGCCAATGTTGGAGCGTTTTTGCAAAAAACGGATTTGTTACTCCAAGAATGACTGGCGGTGGAGGGTTTGACTTCATAGTGTACTCTTTAAAGTCAGAATCATGAATTGTGAAGTATGGACGATAGTCAGCGCAGTAACGAAGTGGAAAGATCATACTATTGAAACACAGAGAAATATAAACATTAGAATACGAGAAAATTGAAACGATTTTAGGAGATAAACAATTTTTAACAAACAGAAATACCTGAGGAGAGCATGAACAGTGTTGGCACATGTGTCAGGTAATGGAGCCATCACAACTATAGGCTCCGCTGTTAGTACCAGTTCCCACATCAAGTGGACGTGAGATAATACTGGTCGTAGGGCATGAAATAAATCAGCCTGATAAACGGATGGGATCACTGTCGATATTCGCGATCCGAATGATGTATCCTGCGTATTTATATGAGAAGTTGTTCCTGGAGATCCATTACTGAGACAGTTGACGGTCGGAATAGTTATCTGAAAAAAGTTTTAATTTATTGAGTTCAATAATAGTAATTTTTCCAACTTCCCCTAAAATCAGCTGATATGGTAAATGTTGTATTGAATTGACTACCTGAAGCACAGATCCTAGAAATGGCAAGTTGAGAACCTGTCCGGGAGTAGGCGGTGGCCACATATAGATATCTTGGCAAGCATTAGAAATCACTACTGATCCTTTTTCGAAAAACTCTGGGGCAAGAATGTCAAGCATTTGAGTAAAGAGATTCAAGAATGGAAACTTGGACAGAATGACAACAGACTGTAAGATTAAAACAGTAAATTTTTCAAGCATTAGCCAAAACAAACTGTTTCAAACAATTTAGGTTTAATGCAACTAAATTACCTTTTGGAAGTACCCTCGACGCAAAGTCGGATCCTTAACTTGTCGAAAATACACATACCCTAGAATAAAATTATGATCAACTTGTAGGGCAGGTGGACATTTTGAGTTATACGTCTTGCTAAACTGTGCATTTTCCATCATGTCTAGTTTGGTAGGTGAGTGTCGTATTCTAAAGTGGAACTGCGTGTCACCCATGCAACCGGAATTGGAGTCGGGAAACGAGAGATAGCAAATATTACTTCTCTCTGCTTCTGACAATTTGACATGGTGCGGAAATAACATCTGAGAAAAAGTATTAAAATAAGCATGAAATACATAAAATGTAAAATAATAATGTATTATAACAACAATCTATTTTCAACAAAAAGAGGTACTTTGCTCGTATCTTACCTCCAGTGTTTGTCCAAGCTCTAGGTCGAATGTTACAACTGCCATGCAGTGAACCCAGTCTCGAAGTCGGTCCCATGGTAAAATGAGGTCCATTTTAACAACTAGGCTTTTGAGATGAAGCGAATGAATGAGACAGTGAAGTGGGGGCCAGCGATGAAATTCACAACGATTTACTAATCAACAACAAATACGGTCAGGTACTATATAAAAATGTACTACGACTGTGCATTTTACTTCTATTTACGTTACTACTAGCTACCACTTTATGTGGTATTCAAATACACTTAAAATACTGAGTTCATATTAACAGTTCAGCTGTTATGTGAAGTAAAACAATCAGACTTTAAAGATGTACACATAAATGCATTGGTAAACAATTTGCAAAGAAAGGTCACAACGATTCATGTAAAGTGACACACTACACTGCACAATGGAGGAGAACGTACATGGTACGTTCAAGCAAAGAAGATTTCGGAAGAACATTAGCTAACTTTGTTTCAGCCTAGTTATCAAGAATCCTAGTTTAGTTGCCATTGTCTTTACTTGTATCCATTTTCACAAAGAAAACACTTTTCTTACTCAAACAGCGCAAAAGAACTATATGTTTATCCATTTTCACGTTGACAAATCATCCTCAAAGTCATTCACAGTCACAACTCTTTTCATAGTAATGTCAATCATTATAAAACATCAACACGGTACTATGAATGTGTTGTATGTAATATGAACTTTATATCACTTCTATTTTAATAGGTTGGCAACGGAATCACGTTGGTCTGGCACAGAGAAACGATAAAAAAACAAAAAAAAAACGTTTACAGCTCTTCTCCTACTTGGCCATAACAATTAACAATGGTAGCATCATCAGCAAAGAAGAGATATATGATATCACCCAAAGATCTTCTCACTTTCCATCAATTTCACTACCTCGAGCATCGTTCTCTGCTAAAAAATGAAATAAGTAAACAAACAGTCTGATTAGATTTCCATTTCAACTCACTGTAAGCAATGCAAACTTAACATCTTAAGCAAAGCTACTTCCAAATCCATCAAAAAAACAAAAATCGTAACTTTTGCCTAGTAGATTATTACCCACACGTTCGTGCTTAGAAACACCTTTAATGTTTTGTAAGAAAGTGCGAGGGATACTTTTACTACCACTTCTACGACTTCTCTCTTTCTAGAGCTGTTATCATTTAGAAGAAACAAAACAATAAAAGTGCACACCTGTACACATATCCCTTTTACAGCCTGTTAATGTTTCAGTTTGCATGCACTAAACACTAAACAGACAAACTACTGCTTCATCATTTCATTTTTACGAGCAATGTGCTCTTTTTAACGCCATGCTACAACGCGTTTCTGCTTTTGCACGCTCATGTAAGTTCTTGCATATTTGCACTGTTATTATAATACTTTTCTAGTTTAACTGACTATTTCACAACAACGTAAATTTCAGTCTCAGCTGCCGAATGCCTGATAGAACTGTCTGATAGCTACTCCTATTATTATTATTGTAAACTATTATTATATTATTGCACTTGTACCATGATTACGATGACGGTTAAGCTACTACCTGTATTATTATTATTGAACTAAATGCTTCAATAATACCTGTCTATCCCACACACCTATTGCACCTGTAACAACAAGACTACCAAGTAGTAAATTCACATTGGCTTTGCGCAGTCAGCAAAACAATGAAATCCAAGTCCAAGGGTACAAGACTCATAAAACTAACCTACCAGATCAAGAAACTACATGCACCTTTCCCTACCACTAACACTACCTACATCATCTAATCTGTTATTATCTACTCACTCACAACATTCACAATATATTTTTTATATTATCTTAACGCACGTCTCATCGCCATCAAGTTTGATACTTGTTTCATGTATTATAATAATAATGCGTAAGAACGACAACGAAATATAAGTATAAAAATGTAAAGAACACTGCATTAAAGTCTTAGCACGAGCGCGTCATTGTCAGCGCGTGTACCAACTCAACGTGACGTTGGACATAGAAAGAGATGATGATAAGGCAATCAATGCATATTATTTGCTTATTATTATTAGTCTAGCTACTACCAGTAGTACTACTACACCTTCACAAATAAAATGCGTAAGCACTACACATGAACAAAAAAAATGTACAACAATTGCAAGTTTGCATCAGAGAGACGTCACGCTAAAATTGCAGTGTGACGTGACAACAATGGCGATAAGGAGGATTGTTGTGGGGAACAATGTGAATGCGTAAATAAATGAACATTAATTTTAAGTTGCTGGCTGAACCTAACTTTAACAATCAACTAACACTTTAAAAAAAACTAATGTGCAAGGACTAAACTCTTTTTAACGTACAGGTATCAAAAAATTCAGGAATTCACGGCAACACACTCACACACTCACAGCTGACTTTCATATTTCATTTTAATTATTATGAAGTTAATTCATTACAAAATGTTACTGTTTAAGGAAAGGTATAAACTTGAAAAGTTAGCCAACCGCTGTAATAATAATATCGATTGATGACTTTACTTTTTACTACCTATCTACAAACTCTGTATCTTCACCATTTTAATCGGCTTTTTGTAATAACTGGTACATTACTTTTCACAATTGGCTTTTTATAACACTGGAATTTAAATCGATAGAGTTGCTCAAGTTGACTTATCTATGAATATCTGCAGCAGTAATTTTCAGAGATAACTTAAATTCACGTAAAATTAATATCAAGCAAAAGAAAGATTAGAATACAAGTTGTGTGTACGATTCTTTAAAATTTTTCACAAAAGGAAGGAGTACGAAACACTAATAATAACAACGTTAAGAAATAAATCAGGTTTACTACTCGCTGGTATTACAAATGACTGTAGATAAAGATTATTATATTAATACAAAAAAAGGAAAATAACAACACTAACAACTAACTAACAAGTAACTATAACAACAAGTAAAACTAAATTCAGTTTTCAAACAGTGAGTGTGCGTGTGAGTGTGCCCTCCTGTAGTAATGTAATTTCCTCCGTTTCATTCAACCTATTATGTTTTTTTATCTAAAATAAAATCACAACAATAAATAAAAACAACCAAAACACGTCCACACGAAGAAAGAAACACCAACTTGGTTTTGCATCACCGACTACTAGTTGAAAAACAAGTAATACATATTTTTTAAACTTTAAAAGAGAAATCACCAGTAAACCCAATTATGTAACAATCACCTGTAGACCTAATGAATGAAAAAAACTAAAAAACCCAGATAAAATGCTTTTTGCAAAAGGTAGCTTTATTTTTTCCTTTTTTAGTTTTATTGATTTTACCTAGTTTAGTAAAAAAAATGATGAGCTGTTGTTGTTACTACTGTTGTTTGTGTGTCTGTGTGTGAGTATATACGTTTGTGTAATAAAATTTCCTGGTTTAATTATCCACTCTATTATTAAATTACTACCACACACATGCACATAACAACAAGTAAACACGCGCACTGTCGCTTCTATATATATAAATATATAATATTGTAAGTATTGTCGAATTTATTTGTATACCTAGTTAAGTTTCTACATTTTCCACAAATTCTATTTTTTCTAAGAACGAGACCAAGAGAATCTCTCTCTCTCTCTCTCTCTGTGTCTCTCTGCTTCTCTTGTGTTGTTTTTTGTTCTCCAAAATCTTCGCCTCAGTCCAAAAAAACACTCTCTACTCTCGTCTCGTCCTCATAGTCTCCTCTTGTATTTGTCTATCGTTTGTACTTTGTATATAACGACGCTATATAACAGCGTACAACAAAAAGCAAAGCGTAACTTGTATTTGTGTATTTGTGCTCTCTTCTTGTCTTTTTTTTTAAAAAAAAGAAAAGAATATCACAGTGAAAAAGTCAAATTTCCAATACTAACTGACTGAACAGAATATTGCACCTAACCAAACATCTCCTCTTCTCATGATCTAATCCTTTACAGCGTGTACATTTTGAACAAGCATGTTCATGCAAAGTATGTATGTACAACAAAAAACCAACCAAACACAAAGAAAGACTGATGATGGCGATGATGATGTTGATGTACAACAGCCAGTAGTAGCTGCTCTCTCTACCTATTTACTTGTGTCTGATTTTGAGATATGCAATTAATATTGCAATGCTTGAGTTATTAGGTTGATGATTGTAAATAATGATGAATGATTTTTTGTTGAGGGAGTAGTAGAGGTTTACACAACTATCCAACAATCCAACTTTGTTTTGTCTTCTGGGGAAAAATGCAACACAGAGCGTTAGCAAGCAGTCAGTCAGCGTCATCGGGAGTCGTGACGTGATCACAACATTTTTTTTATTGTATTATAAACAACAACAATGAATGAATGACACAAGAAGACTAACACTACATATCAACGTGACGACAATGATGATCGTCATACTCATGATGGGATGGGATGGAACTTGCAGTTTTTTGTTGTTACACATTTTATACTTTGTTGTTGACGAACTGATTGCCAATGTATATATTTAGGTACACGAAAAAAGCTGAGAGTTCATGTGTAAATGATAAGTATCTTTTCCGACTTGTCCAATCCATTCAAGTTTAGAACTTGTGATGTGGAATGTGTAGTAGTGCGGATAAAATATTCAAGATTTTGGATACTATTTTGTATAAACGATTAACACTACGAGAAGGATGTAATATGTAGTAACTCTAATATTTTTCTACATATATGTATTTGTATTATTATTATGCTTACCATTTTTATAAAGTTGTGCGTGCGGCGATTGCAGTACCAATTTTGCTTCTTGGAAGATCATGTATTTTTTTGCTTCTTTTTCTCGTGTTTTTTTGCTATTTCATGCGTTTACCAGAGACTCTACAACTGTCTCTGTCTATATAGCTCAACCACGTACAAGTTTGAAAAGGAAGAATTTAGATTGAAATCATGCATATATACATATATATGCACATGCGTTACATTGCCTACCTTTATATTTCCATTATTTCAATCGTCAATCACATCTAGAGCTACTCCTATATTCCCGTCTTGGTGATGGTAGTTTGTATTTGTATCGTGCATATTATATATAGGTTGAGCTTTAGGGATTTACATATATAAATTCAGCTCAAGAGGTAGATGGATAGACATATAACAGGAGACAGAATACACGCTTTCCATGATGACGGATGAGATACGAAGATAAAATGACTTTTTTTTCATTTAAAGCCATCCACATCCATACGACGAAATATTCCACATTTTAATGACGGAATATATGCTATACACAGTTTGCACTGTTTAATAACTTCAGTGCAGTGTAGCAGTGCTCGGAATAAAATAATTACTATTATATTATACACATTATACTTTACACGTCAAGTTTTTTTGGTTGGTTGCATCCTGTTCGGTGATTTCCATGACGTGATGCTTTCTTACTCGTTTTGGTTTTTGCTTGTATGCAATGTGTATAATAATACGTATGAAATTTTATTCCTTTGTTCTTACGGCACTACCGTGTATGGATTGTAGTCAGAAAGAAACGTTAGTCATTCCACTCACTCCACAAATTCAAAGTAAAAATACATTTCTGCGAATTTGCTGGAAAAAATAAGTTTGTTTTTTACCAATTAGCTACGAAAATAAAAAAGTAAACTTTTAAAACGATGTGACAGAGAGAAGTTATTGAAGATTTTAAAGCTATTGGGGTCATTTAGGAATGATTTTAAAGTTATTGGAGTCAATTAGGCAAGATTAAAAAGTTATTGGAGTCATTTAGGCACGATTAAAAAGTTATTGCAGTCATTTAG
>JAHZMT010000902.1:0-14599 GCA_027743785.1 Sinhomidia bicolor | reverse complement strand
TAATAATAAGTTTATCCTTATAAACCTGCTACTTTGGTGCATATGTATATACATTATGCCTACTAGAGAGAAATGCACACAAGATGCTTATACTTGTATTTTTCTCACATTACCTATATAGATAGATGTACCACCTCTCTATCTCTTTGTAAACGGAATTACTCGAGAGGAGAGTGTTTCAGTGTGAAAATTGTAAAAACAATAATACGAGAAGGATTGCAATATTTGCAATGCAATATGTGTTTTGGTTGACGACCTCTGTGCTCTATCCTCAGGATGATGATGCTAACGAACTCGTTGTTTTCAAAATACCTCAGAAAGAATACACATTCTCCACTTGTGTCAAACAAAAGCATTTTTCTCTCTTGTTGTGCAACCATTTTGCATTTATCTTCCGTCTTTTTTCTTCTTCTTCAGCTGCAGCAGCAACAGCAGCAGCACGCAGTAAACCAGGCTAGTTTTTTTTATTAGACTGCTACTTACTACTATAGACTACACACGCAACATGCACTTTTTATGCAAATGAGCAAATGAAAGACAAAAGATGAAATTTCACACTGAATGTTTTTAATCAATGAGCCATGAATCATAAAAATACCAACTTGATTGCATAAGCCAAAAGATGTTAAGTGTATGCACAAAGTATGCAAGTAGATTGCTAATCTTAACGTTATTATCATCATATTCATCATCATCGCGTTACATGACACGCATCATTAAAAATAAGCTGCTGCTGCAGGCATATACTCATATCATCATTATTATTGTCTACAATATAATGCATCGTAAAAAGTCCTCCCCTTCTTTTTTATGACGATTATTGTTTCTTATTTCTTGTCTGTAACGCACTGATTTGGATCTGTATCAGTAGACCAATATGATGATACTATTGCCACTTGTCAACGCAGACACTGTTGTCCCGTGATTAGCAACACGCGACAAAAGAAACATCATGCATGACATGACGTTTTGATGAGCGATGACACACGAGAAGACTACACTACTACTGTAAACTTTCTCCTTTTTTAAATAAAATATGAGCAGTGCACAGCTAGCTTATTATGAATTGTAGTAATATTTTCAGTATAATGAGATAAAGATCAACAAATTATTTCTTTGATCAATTAAGTTTGTACTTTTATGAGTTTCTCACTCATGTCCTGTGTTTGCTGCAACAATAAAAAATAAGCGTACGCATGTAGCAATTTTTTATTTAAAAAAAAATGCAGCATGCAGGAAGAAGGAAACCACTTTGCACAATGAACATGCAAATGTGCAATCGTAAATACTCATCAGTATCAGTTCATCAAATAATAGTCGCAATATTTAAAATGTTTACTTTGACCAGGGTGTTGATTACTTGTTCTATTAAAATATAAATAAAATATGAGCAGTACACAGCTAGCTTATTATGAATTGTAGTAATATTTTCAGTATAATGAGATAAAGATCAACAAATTATTTCTTTGATCAATTAAGTTTGTACTTTTATGAGTTTCTCACTCATGTCATATGTGTCTGCTGCAGCAATAAAATAAGCGTACGCATGTAGCAATTTTTTATTTTTAAAAAAATATGCAGCATGCAGCAGGAAGAAGGAAACCACTTTGCACAATGAACATGCAAATGTACAATCGTAAATACTCATCAGTATCAGTTCATCAAATAATAGTCGCAATATTTAAAATGTTTACTTTGACCAGGGTGTTGATTACTTGTTCTATTAAAATATATTTAAAGCAATTACTGCAGCTTGTAAACTTGTTATCATTAGGAAAATCAGCAGCTTTATCAGCATTGTAAAAGCAAAGCTAGTCTATTCTATTCTTCTAGACTTAAAGCTGATTGAGCAGTTTATATGGTGGTAAGGTTCGAGATGCCTTGTTGTTGTCAACCACCTTTCGAGCATATTTTTTTTCTATGCCATCAACACCCCTACGTCTACTACTAAATATATAACTTATTATTATTATTATGTACAAAACCACCAGACAAGACCAAGTTTTGCTTGTTTGCAAGTCAGTCTTTTCTTGTTTTAGCAACCTTGGGAAATTTACGTCATGTATTCTCACCATAATAAACAAAAGATTATTAGTATTTAGCAGCAGTGGTAGTGGCGGCTGTGAGAGGTGGCAGAAGAAGAAGAGCGAGTATAAAAATACATATTAAAAAACGGTTGTTGCCAATAAAACAGCAGCAGCACACATACTACTACTACATACTATATAACATTAATATTATTATAGACAAGGATAGATTTTTTTTAGCCAGCACGCCGCTTCTCTTCTGTAAAACAAACATGACATGTAACAACGAGTTTGTACCTATTGACACATAAATAGGCTTTTTATAGCTTATCCGTCTTATCACTTTTGCTGCACCCCAACAACCAAAAAACGACGAAACGAAACGGATTTACTTTTTTTTTTTTTGCTAGTGACTCTTCTAGTACGACGACTGCTACTAAACTATCAAGCGTTCTCCTCCTCCTCCTTTTTCCTTCTTGGTGTTTGTGGTAAAATAAACGACGACGACGATGATGATGACGTTTAGTACGACGACTGCTACTAAACTATCAAGCGTTCTCCTCCTCCTCCTTTTTCCTTCTTGGTGTTTGTGGTAAAATAAACGACGACGATGATGATGATGACGTGACGATGATAATAGTACGTTTACATACATATGAGAGGAGTATTATTTTATTTTTTTTTGCGGTGTGATGTGCCGATGTAAGTATGCTTATTCTCCTCTCTGTTTACATTTCTTCTTTTTCAGTCATATCATCATCATCATTATCATCAGCACAGCTTTGACTAAGGTTGAAAGTTACGTCATTTATTGTTATCATCATGCTTCAATCTTACATTTACACACAGTCAGTCAGTACAGTAGAGTAATAGTAGTAGCTCTGTGTTTTATGCACCATAACATCCTTCCTTCCCGGCCTTATGCGCGTCGTCGTCATCATCATCATCATCATCATCATCGTCGTCGTCATCATGGTTTATCTAGACAAACCGGATGTAGCCCATCATCCACACAAACACACACACACACACTCTCTCACAGTGTCAGTTCAGTAGTGTCATCATCATCATCAACAAATAACAATAACATACATATAACATGAATGAAAAATAATAAAAATGGGGGATGATACTAGTAACATAAATCTGACGAGTTTTTTTTCTACAAAAAAGTACATACGCATAATAATAATTTATATATCACACTACTACTTGTTCACTTTTTATGCCACTACTACATACATACATACTAGAAAAAAGAATCTCACGTTTGCAAAACAAACTATAAAAAATTATTTTAAAAAACATTTCAAAAACGCACTTTTGTTTTTCTTTAGAAAATCACATGACTGTTATTATTATTAGCAATAATAAAAAAAAACAAATAAAATATCATTCTAGTTTAAATGCACAAACGCTGTTAAAAGCAAAAAAAAACAACAACGGTAGTTAAAAAAGTTAATGCATATCTAGTGCAACACTTTGGATTTTATTAGAACTCTACTAACGTACATATTATATTTAACTAGGATGAAATGAAACACTTTATAATATGCATACTATAGAATAGATAGCAGCAGCAGGTATTACTTACTACAGTAAACAATGTAACTTTATTTATTGTATATTTTACCATCAAAGTAAATGTACATATCTGTATAACCAACTAAAAATTATTTTCATTATTGTTTATTTTTTTTTAAAATTTATTTACAAAAGTATAAACTTTTATTTTACTTACTACTGGTACTATACTACTCATGCGTACTTTGTATACATACAAGTACGTATATTATTATATAATACTTACTTTAATTGGTGGTTTAAAACAAATTACCTTATCTCTCTCTCTCTCTGTTCTTATCATTATATTATATTATTATTATTATTATATTATTGTACTTACAGTATGCAACTTTGTGGTGCACGATCGATGCTCCAAGAATGTACTTTCACCCTGCTCCACAGTGGCTTTATCGTATGTCAAGGTATGGTGACAAATGATATAATCATTACATTCAATGATTAACTTGTTTCTTTCTTTAAAAAAAATAAGAGTAATACATGTAATGTAGTTCACTAGATAACTTTATTTCACATTATTATTTATTGTCTAACTTGTCTGTGAATTATTGTTGTATATAAGTATGCATACATATATATTTTTTTAAAGTTGCTGTTGTTGATAACACAGCAGTTTTTTATATTTTTTATATTTTTTAGTTATCTAGCGGTAGTTGTTGGTTGTAGATCAACATAAATATTATTATATAGCAGTAGTAGTAGTAGCGATTTGCAATCGTAATTTATTGTAGTAGTGTTTAACTATGATAGCTGCAAACAGTGCAGAAAAACACTACAACAGATTGATTGACTGATTGATTGAGTGCAACAGCAGTAGCAAATTTATCAACAAGCTGCTAGTAACTTTTGCAATCATAATAATAATAATAATAATCTTCACGGCTAAATAAATCATTAACATTTTGACGACAAATGTTGACAATTATTATAATAGTGCACAATAATAATTATTATTTTGTTGATAGAAGATTTGAAAAAGTATCTTGATTAGAGTTTTTAACAGTTGGAGATTAAAAAAATAAAGATTTTAGAAATCATTGTTATCATGTATGGCAAATTGTGGAATAGCTACCATGACCTGCGTCTGGTGGGATTTAACCTGAAGCCGCGTGTTAAATTCAGTAGGGATTTATTTTTTTTGAAAAAGAGCGATCCCGATCATGATAGTTGTAATGGTAGCGGAGGAGGAGGAGGAGGTATTTACAGGAGTAGGAGTAGCAGGCATTATGAAGGATTAATGAGTGGTCCTGAAGAGAAAAGTTACCAAGAAAGTGAAGAAGATGAGGAAGAGGATAAGAGTGCTGAACGTAGGGATAAAAGGAGAGGAAAAGGAGTTGTAGGGAAGTCGAAAGGGTTGATGAGATCAGCAACAAGTTTGATTTCTGTAGCAGCCGGAAGAAGAAGGCGAGGGGGTTCATATTATTGTGGCGACCAAGAGGATGGTGGCCGTGGCAAAAGTGTCGGTGTTGGTGTTTTTTGTGATGATTATTATTTGTGTGCTACTGCTGATCAGAATAATAATAATGATAAGTGTGGTCGTAGTAGTAAAAGTAGTAACAGTGGTTGTTGTAATAAAAGTATTTTGAAAAAGTGTGACTATGCTAATGGGAAAAACAATGACAATGGTTGGATGAATTTGCAGACCCCTGTGGCGCATTGTTGGTCGGATCCCAACCGTTTCAAAAGAAAGTATTGCCACGTGTGTAGGAAACGATTGGATGATCATTTAGCGTATAAGTGTGAAAGTAAGTGTAAATAATTTTTTTTAAAATTATAATAATTTGATGATATAATATTTTTGGATTGAACTTTATTAGATAATAATTTGTTGTAATCAATTTTTTTAAACTTTTTTTTACAGTATGTGAATACTACGTACACGACAGTTGTCAGGAGTTATCCGTGCCGAATTGCAAAGAATGTGCCACATACTTTCCTGGTCGAGAGTTGTCCAATGTACGACATATTCATCATTGGCGGGAGGGGAATCTGGTCTCCAGTTCTAAGTGCGCAGTTTGTAAGAAGTCGTGTTGGTCAAATGAATGCCTGACTGGCTACAGGTAAGAAGACGATAATGATAGCAAGTGACAGTGTGTAACTGTGATTTCGGTATAAATAGCAGGCAGACAGATATTGAGACTTTTTTTGGAGAGAGTGAACAGTGAAAATACAAATTGAATGAACCATTCATGAATGACGATGCTGTGTTGCTCTTTACACCTTCACCATTACACCTTTCTCCTCTAATTCCTCAACTTACCTTCCCACAACGAGAAAAGCATTTTTCTTGGTGATGATCATCATGATGATCACAGTCAGTACGCCAGATGAGATCATCGTAAAAATTGTCCTTCCCACAACGAGAAGTGCATTTTTCTTGGTGATGATCATCATGATGATCACAGTCAGTACGCCAGATGAGATCATCGTAAAAATTGACGATCTAAGAATAAAAAATTCATGAATCACCTACTTAATCTCGTGTCTTGTTTCGCGCTCACCTTTTTCTACTTGACCGTCTACCTGGCTTGTCTGACTGACTGACTTAAGCCCTTCTCTCTATCTTTCTCTCTCTCTCTCTCCTGGTTTTTGATGCTGCTCGCCCGTCTATATTTATACAAGTTTATTTTTAAAACCTTGTCTATGCCCCACCACTTATGATGATGATGTCTTTTTGGTTTATTATCCGCCTGCACAGGTGTTTTGATGCTGCTCACCCGTCTATATTTATACAAGTTTATTTTTAAAACCTTGTCTATGCCCCACCACTTATGATGATGATGTCTTTTTGGTTTATTATCCGCCTGCACAGGTGTGAATGGTGTGGAATCACAGCGCATCCAGCATGCCACAAGTCTATACCGCCAGAATGCAACTTTGGCGTTCTGGAACCTATCTACCTGCCGCCGCATTGTGTGTCCATTCCAAGAACGGAGATTACAATGGAAACTATCCTGGGAGTTGGCAAGAAACCCCAGGCTGCTGCCAATATTCGTAAGCACTCTCTAAAAAGTTAAAGTAGTTTTCGTCATTTAGTATTTACTGTTGACCAATAAATAATGCGTGTTCCACACCCAACATATCAAAATCTTCATTGTAGCAAAAATTACGCACTACCCGCATAATAAATACCCAGATAAACTAATCACAATAATAATTAATTATTGATTTTATTACAATGCTGTTGATCTCCTTTTAATGTTGAACGTGTACCTTGGTCAATTTTCTTTTTCCATGCATTTTTAGTAAAAGCGTGTGTGTTTATGCTCATTTATTTAAAACAATATTTTTTTATGCTGCTTATTATTATTATTTCAATGGAAATCAGTTTACGCCTATGATTATTTATAGAATCAAATAAATGTCACGTTATACAGACTTTTTATAGCACATAAAACATCACCATCATCATCAAAAAGAATCTCATTGTCACTGTCTTTTATTATTAGCACAAAAGTAAATAAGATACCGTTAAAGTTGAAGGTCCTTTGCTTGCTCACATCTCACATTACATCATCACATCACATCACTAGCCCCGTCCTCCTCACCGATCAGTCAGTCTCGAAAAGTGGTGTTGCTTTGCTGCTGATGATGTTTGGTGTTGGTGCTGGTGATGACACACATATATTTATTTCTGGTGTGTCTCAATTCATCTTCTCTCTCTCTCTCTCTCTCTCTAGAAATAGATTTTTCATGTATTCCGGAACGACATGCAAGCAAGGTATCCCATACCATCAGCACCACCGCACCATTTTTTACACCCATTTTCATTCAATCAATTATGACATATGTAAAAGGTCACAGCATCATCATCATCATCATCATCGCGATAAGTGTAAATAGCTCTCAATGACAAGCAGCAGTAGTAGTAGTATAGTTTTTAGAAGTATAATAAAATATTGCATGCGCTACTAAAAACACTACACAAAACAGACAAACAGCAGCATCAGCAGTAGTAGTAGTAGTATTAGCAGCAATGGATGCTGTTGCTGCTATTATTATTATCATCATGTTTGTATATTCATCATCATCATCAAACTGATGATAAAACACATATTACATTTGCATATAACACCCTTTTGCTCCTTCTTCTTCTTATCCATCCATTTATCCTCCATCCATCCTCCTAGTAGTAGTGGTTAGTTGGTACTTGCCATATTATATCACCTCCGCCGTTCCGTTACTCACACACATATCATCATCAACATTATATTTTTTTTTTGGCCATGTGTGTTTGTGTTTTATTATTAGACAACAAACCGTATCCTATTTTTGCAGAAAGTGTTACAAAAATAAACACGTCCTTTTTCTCTCTTCTTCTTCCTACCGAAAAAAAACTCAATAATAAACCTTGTTTCTCTTTTTTTTTCTCTCTCTCTCTCTCTACTTATATCGAGAAAAGAACATTCAACTTTTTTTCTCCACCACCACCATTACTGCCACACCGCCTTTCGTCCAATCCACTGCTGCTTCAGGTTAATGAGAAAATAATAGGAAAGAAAAATATATGTATCTTTTACCAGAGAAATCTAATGCATACCACTGCTGCTGCTCCTTTTGGTAATGTGTGATGTTTTGAGAAATCATAACCACAAACAAATAATATGCTCACTGGCAACATTTAATCATGATGATGCTCATCATCAAAAAATAAAGAACGTTTGCTCCTCCGACGATGAGGATGAGAGGGCAAGCAAGCAAGCAAACACAAGTTATTTTTTTGCTGCTCGTTTCGTTTTCTTTCTTACTCTTTTCCGCTCACCGTTGCCGACGACCAGCAAAAAAAAAAGAGAAATCCGACGACGACGACGATGATGATGATGATGTTGAAGATAAACGGAACATCTGCAACTCTTGGAAAAAAGCATCATATCTTGATGGTGGTGGTGGTTGACGGTGGAACATGCTTAATACTGTATTTTTGTGGTCTAAAATACATATATAGGTAATGTAAAACTAAACGAACCGAGTTGAAGCAAAAAGAAGAAAAAAGTTAAAAAAAAAAAGAGATCTCGTGTCCGTGTCAGATCTTTACTTTTTTCTTCAGCCGACCAACCGACCGACCAGTTTATTTTTTACCATATAATTTTTTTATACTTTTTTTTCTCTCTCCTTCTTCTTTCTTTGGAAATTCTGATATGATGATCATGACGAGTGTGTGGTGGTGGTGTCTGGTAGAATATACATTTTTTTGTAGGTGAAATTCTTCTTCTTCTTTTTTTTTTCATGAAGGAGATGATGATGACGATGATGTGTGTGGTGTGTTTTTGTGTGCTAGTCGTAAAAAAAAGAATATCAAGGTTATTTAGGATTATAGAATATTTGTTTAAGGGAACACACGTCGTGTGGTTGGTGTGTCCTACTATGTACACGACGGCACACGGACGGACGTTTAAAAAAAATAAAAGAGCATACAAAGTATTTATATTAGGCTTATCGTCAGCAGCAGTCGACGTTTTATTATTATTATTATTATTATATATTTATCTCTCTATAAGCACATCTTTTTTCTCTCTCTGTGCCTCAAACAGAGGAGGAAACAAGTATACACATATATTAGGTATTTTCATATCATTCTTTCACTTGTGTGTAGTATGTAGTAGTGTCTCATCATTTCACTTGCTTTAAATGTTGTGTCGGCTATTCTGAGAGGAGAATGGTCTAAAAATAGTCCGAATATAGTAACAAAGATGATAAAAAAAACTTGGTGTGTCGAGTCGAGAAAGAAAGAGGGAGAGAGAGAGAGAAAAAAAAGACTCGAGTGTTTTTAGTACTTTTTCCTTCTCCTCCTCCTCCACCTCCACCACCTTCTATTCTCTTTAACTTACTTCTGTTTTCTCTGTCTGTCTGTCTTTCACTTTGTTTAAGTATATACAAAACATAATAATAATAAAGTAATAATAATCATATATCTGTTGTTTTAGCATTATATTAGCATTGCCCATACTCTCTTCCTTTGTACACTTATAGTATATATTAGCATACTAAAATATGTGCATTGACTGACTGATGGCATTTTGCAAGTTTTTCTTCTTCTTCTTTCCTTTTTCCCTCCCTCTTCCTCTTCGTTTTTTGCACTCTTTCGACTTCTCTGTCTTCTTCTGAACAAGTAAAGTGTGTGCGATAATATATTTTAAAAAATATATATATATATTTTTGGTTTCTGTTTGGTTAAAGCTGATGTGGTGATGATAATCATAAGATGATGATGATGATGGTTTGCTTCTTGTGTAGTATTTTTTAGTGTGTCTACTTACTCTCGTCGATACACGATACATAAAAAAACTATTATGTAAAAGGCACTTCAACTCTTTATATAGTCTTGTGAACAGCAGCAGCATAGCAGTAGTAGCAACAGCAGATCTATCCGTATTATAGATAAAGCAGCGCGTGTATTTTCTATATGATACACATTTTTTTATTTTATTTTTTGTTTGGTTATAGTACGTCATAACTCTTTATGATTTGTTTGCACGCTTTATAGAATGTACGTCATTCCTCCGACAAGAGTTTGAATTATGTTGCCGAAGAAAGAAGCAGGAGGAGAAGCAGCAGCAGCAAGAGCAAGAGGTTCCCAGGAAGAAGAGTAGTGGTGGAGGTGGTGGCGGTGGTGGTAGCAGCAGCAGCAGCAGCAAGACCAGAAGAAGAAGAAGCTTCAACAGCATCATCAGCAATAAGCTTGTTATGTTTCAAAAAAATCCTTTTCAGTTTAAGTTTGCTGGTAAGAATGTGGAATGTGTAGTAGTAGTATGTATGCAGTATATTAAAATAGTAGTAAGTAAATGTGGTAGTTGATGTTGTTGTAGTTTTGTAGTGGCAGTATTTAAAGCTGTTTGAAAAGAAGAGCAAAAGCACAAGTAGTTTTTTAAAAATTTCTTGTAAAACGATGAAGAAGAAGAGAAACAAGGAGAGGAAAAAAATGATGTTACAAGTCGACGATGCTGATAAAAGTAAAAAGTAACAGTGGCAGATAAGCAGAGAGAGAGAGAGACGCGAGCTTTTTCTTTTTTGAATGTATGCATGGCCAACTTACAAATTCAAAGAGCGAGAACAAAAGCTGGAAAAAGTATCAGCAACGGCGAAAGAGATTTTTTTAAAATATGGTTTTGTTTACCTGATCAAATGATCACGATAAAATGGAGAGGCTGCTGATGATGGTGAATAATTTTTTTGAAAAAAAATAGACGATGAGAAAAATGGAGAGAACTGGAGGAGATGGAATATGATGATAATAGTAGTACTGGTGCTTGATGTTTTTTGTCCTGTTTTGATGTTAATATGCTGCCTGCTTTTCTTGTGAGAAAGTAATGTTATTATGTTTAGTAAAACAAGTAGAAAAGTAGAGTTTATCGCTTTTTTGCACAAAAAAGACAAGTGGGGTAGCTGGAAAGAGGTGTGGATATGGAAAAAAATGAACGAGCGCGAGGGTGTGAATAAAAAAGGGGCTTAAAATGCTGGGTTGTTTGGTTATTATGATGAGAGATGCACAGAATATTTTAATTTGATTTGGTGTTTAAAGACTGGATATTATTTAAATTCTTCCTTACTGTAGCACAAAGTCTCTCGGAGGACTTCAGCAGTGGGGAGAGGGACACGAGACCCGCGTCAACCAGAGGCGAGTCCGAGTCTGACTCGACGCCACCCACCACCCATGGGAAAAGTCATGACAAGGATAAAGACAAGGATGAAGAAGCAATCAAAGTGTACGATGGCAATCAAGGGCTTCAGCGAAGGCGGTTCAGACCCATTAAGATTTCGATGACGGCAAGCGTAGATGAAATTCTTGCCGCCGCACTGAAAGCGTACCACATCACAAAACCAATAGAAAATTACTACTTGAGTGATGCGCTGAATGATCTGCCAGATGGAGAAATTCCGCTGGAGGATCCCAATCCTATCATGCATTTAAGAAGGCGGGATGGAAAAAGACCTTCCATATTTATCAGATTTCGGTAAGTTCATGATGATGATGTGTAATGGAGTGTTTTTGCCCACTTTGCTCCTTGTGCACGAAAAGAAGTTGAAAAAAATGAAAGAATAAAAAAAAGATGAATGAATGAATGGAGTAAAGAGATTTGTGGCTAAAATGGTGGTCTAAATTTAGCAAGTACACTTAAATAAATAGTACAACCTCTTGTTTGTTTGTTTGTTTTTTTTTCTGCTGGGATAATAGAGAGAATGAGGCACGTTCTGGTGACGTGCAAGTTTTCGCTGGTCGACTGAAAACTGCCCAAAGTTTGGCTACCGTGCATGTCACCGATGAATCGACAGTTGCTGAACTGATCGCAGCAGCGCTGGATCAGTTTGGCCTTGATCCAGAAACAAAGTCTTCTTACCGTCTGCTAAAAGTAGTTATTGAGCGAGGTAAAAATAATAATAAGATTATTATGATGATGATGATGAAAATATAATTTGATGTTGATGACGATAAGTGTGTAGTACTACGGAGCGTTTAATACACGTCAGTGTGGGAGAAATAAATTATTTGTGTGCATACTCCTCCCACACACGTCGTACTCATCTTTCCCCGTCATTTTTTCTTACATTTTTTTGTTTAATGGATGGATTTGTTCAGGTGGTGTGAAAGATGTGGTACTAGAACTCTCCGATAAGCCCTGGTTGATGCTGAAAGAGCACGCGAGAGACTCGGTGCTTAAAATTGAAGTCAATCAAGCACGTAAGTCGACTAGTAGTGCTAAAGACAAAACTAAGAGCTAAAATCGGATATTACACATATTCGTCGGCTGCTGCTTCCTTATTTCTCCTTTCTTTGTCTTCCACCCACCTACCATCATCATCGCACCCAAGCATGATGATGATGATGATGATAATTCAAGTCATAGTTTTAATTTCCTGCCCTCCTTAAAAAAAATATTTTTACTTTTGCAAAAACTTGTTAGAAAGCTAATTTCCACTTTTTCTCTTTCATTTCATACACAGTTAAAGTGGGAGCGAGCTCTCAAAGCGAGGACAACACGGCGATATATGTGATGAATAACTATTTTGGTATTGGAATCGACGCTGATCTCTGTTTAGACTTTCACAATGCTCGCGAGGAGAATCCAAACAAGTTTACTTCCAGACTTAAGAATAAAGGTTTTTACGTCAGGGTGGGTCTTCGCAAAATGGTCTCAAGGAAATTGTTGTGTAAGGATCTACACAAGGAGATTAGACTGGAGGTGGATGGGAAGCATATTGAGTTGCCACCTGTTGAGGGAATAATTATCCTGAATATTTTAAGGTAAGGGAAACTACTCTAGTTTTTACTTCTACTGATGATCTTCATCTTTTTACAGCGAATAATAGCAGCATAAAAAGTTATAGATGCTGCTGCTGCTGCTATTGCAAAACTTTCTCTATTTCCGGGTGTAAGTTGAGACAGGTAGAAAAAATATTTTAGTAGTAAACTGAAACTCTCTCGCTCTCTCTTGCTGTGCTCCTCGTCTCTAATATGCTGGCTCTAATAAACGAGAGTTTTTGAGTGGACTCTGAACGAACTGGAAAATCTGAGCAGCGAGTACGCTGCCTTAGTTTACAAAAGTGTAGCAGTTTGCTTACTTTATTTATAACCTTCTGTGTCTTTCTTTTTTTTTCTCTCTCTCTCTCTACTATTTATCCATTCAAAAAATAGCTGGGGTTCTGGTGCCAATCCCTGGGGTCCCGAGCGAGAAGACCAATTCAACAAGCCAAATCACTGGGATGGTATGCTAGAAGTTGTGGGTGTCACCGGTGTCGTTCACTTAGGCCAAATTCAATCAGGACTTCGATCCGCCACAAGGATCGCTCAAGGAGGTCACATTAAAATCCGTCTGAATACCGAACTCCCAGTACAAGTGGATGGTGAACCGTGGAACCAAAGTCCCGGCGATGTTGTTGTCCTCAAATCAGCTCTAAAGGTGAATATATATAAAGCATAAACATGTATATATATATAGCCTCACAGCATTTATTATCACATTTCCCCAGTAAAGTACATCATCATCACCTTTGGTTCTTTTTCTCTTTTTCTTCCACTTTCAGGCGACCATGCTAAAGAAGACCAAAATAAAGCGGCGCAACACCGAAGCCGTCATGTCACCTCTAGCTACCTGCCCATCACCCACACCTCCAATAACGTCAACATCCCAGTTACCTACCGAACCCGAGTGATCAAACGAGTCTCGTATAATAATCAAATTCACCACCACCTCCAAATCAACCAACTTGTAACTATAACATATATATATATCACCGCCAAAAAAATGAACAAAAAAATGAAAGAAAAAATGAGCATCACATCATCCCTTACAACTTGTTACTTTTGAACATCATCATCGCCATCATCCACTCAACTTTCTTCACATCATCACAACAACAACAACAACCAATACCAAATCAACCAAACAACCACCACCACCATCACCAACCACCTCCATCGCCAAAGTTGATGAATGGATCATCCAACAACAGAAATTATGTATGTATGAAAAAAAACTCATATAAATAGTAATAATAATAATAATATCATCATCATTCGTTTATTTACAATGATCATCATATAAAAAACTTACAAACATCCCTGAAATATATTTTTTTCGTTCCTTTCTCATGTCAAAAATTGTTATAAATAATTACTATACAAAAAAATAATAACAAGCAAGCATAAAATATTTACAATATACGCCTATTCCTCTTCATTCACACAGTGATATATATATATATACATACATATATATATATACATTTCCCCGTATTTCACCACAACAAGAACAAAATACAAAATCTGTCTCCATCTCCCTTTCCAAAGAAAAAAAAATACCAGCAATCATGATGATAACGTTTTATCAGAAGGGACCCAATAACAAAACAACAAAAGAAAACACCCACATATTATTATGACATGACACCATCATATATAGCATACCACCACCACCATCATCATCACCGTTGTCGCCTCATTCAGCAGAGAGTCGTGAACGGAAGAAATATAACTTTGAAAATAAAAAAAT
>JAHZMT010000901.1:0-11483 GCA_027743785.1 Sinhomidia bicolor | reverse complement strand
TGTGCTCAGCAATTCTCTCATGACTGATGATGAGATAAATATTTTGTTGAAAATTTGATTTAAAAAATTGCACGAAATGTACGTAGGTTGTTGAAGCATAGAAAAGCAACCATGATGACTGCCACTTGTGAAGTACACACGTGGTACTAGAAGCAGCTAGGCGTATTATGTAAAAATGGAGGAAATTTTGGTGTTGTATTTACGAATGAGACACAACAACCGTGGGAGCAACGCACTTTTCTCTAATGTTCAAGTGCTCATTTTCCAGCGCTGTTTACAACATTGCCTCACTCCTCATATCTTTATATCTGAAAGTATGAGGGGGATTAATTTTTTAAATGTATCTTGTTGAAAGCGATAAATTATTACAAGTACACGGCTGATAATGCGAAATAATGCGAGTAATTTTACATTCAACAGTGTATCCGTGCAAACAAAATCATTTTATACCAAATATCCGCCACAGTGCATATTTACACCATTATTATTATTATTATTATTATTAATTATACATGGCCAATTTTGCCAAAAAAAGGAAATGCTCCATTGACATGATTTTTAGTCAGTCAAAACATTCTTAACCTTGCACAATTCAAAAATTCCCAGCTCTCTTCAATTTCGAAGATGCATCCTGCAATCATTTTCTTGACAATATCTGTAGCTTACAACAATAGGGCTGCTGTTTCACACAATTTTTTTGCTCATCCATTGTATGCAACTGTCTATTCACTACAATAATAATATGAAAATTGTTAACAATAATCCTTGAAATCCTTGGAAGCAAGCAGCTATTCAACATACTATAATTATTACGTAACGTTCAGTGTACCTAGTTCATAGGCAAAGTTGGGATCGGTCGGTCGCTGTGGTAATAGGGGGCATGGAGAGATTTGATTATTATACAATAATTCTTCAACTGTTTTTTTTTCTACGATCCTGAACAACAATGGAGTACAATTTGCAGGCAGACAAGCACAAAACTGTCGTTTCTGGAACATGGCATTATTATGAATATGTACGTATGTACATTCGTCCTTGAGAGCCACTTATCATATCATTTTTCTCACTCAAACCGGAACGGAATGCCTTTTGCGTGCGTGTCGTAATTAGTTACAAAACACTTATGCTTATACATTTCCCTCAAAACTCCCACGCGAGATTTACTTTTTAATATTTTTTAAAGCATATTTTAGGCATCGTTATCATATTTTTTTTTGTCATGTTTACGACTGACGGTTGTGATGGTGGTGGTGGTCCAAATTCAAAGAAACGTGGTCCTCCGACATTTAGCTTTATGCTCACTTGTTGAATCCATGTAGTATATCTTGAGTACAAAAATAAAAATGCATACCAATGAATATACGCCAAGTTAAGTTGGATTATGCTGCTTAAAAATATGTGCTTGCAAAAAATGAATTAAGGCAAGCACGATATAAATATATAGGTAATAATAATAAGTATGTTTTGGGTGAAAAAGTGACAATGTGATTTAATGATTATTACAGGGCAGAAACGAGGTAATAACAATTTTCACAAGTGATTCTTGGAGCCACTTTGCAGAGCACGTCGTGGCCCCATCAAAAAGCTCACCTTGCCTCATTCAAAGTAATGGGTAGTGTTCCAGCATGCTACGATTACAAAAACGATGTCCTCAATTTTTGGAAGAGAAAACGTTAATGAAACTGCCGATGACAAAAATGAATGTTGTCCAAGGATGATGTACGTTTTCAAGAAACTGGAACAAAAAAAATGAGGAAATAAAAAAACATAATAAAAATAAATTAAATCTTGTTTTTATTATATTTTGCATCCCATTACATGTTACCATGTAACCCTTTTAAACATTTAGCAGCAGCAGCAGCAGTCTTGGGCGCCCACACGTAAAAATTTTCTTTTCATTGAGACAAAAAATTTATATAAGGATAAAAGTGAAAAAAATTATACCAAAATGTTGAACACGTAAGACATTTCATTTTTTTTTGTAAATGCATTTATTTACATCATCACAATATGCATATTTTTTATTATCCAGTAATTTTTCAGTTGGCTGGTCATGATGGACGTTGAAACTTAAAAATTGTACTTTCAGTTTCATTCCATTCATTCAGCAAGTCAGACATCATCATCCTCAGTGTGTAGTAGTAGTAGTAGGAGTTGCAGAGAGGAGTAATAAAATCGGTTTATTGATTTTCATCAAAACTTGGTATTTTTTTCTTTTTGTTTTCCAAATCAAGTCAGTGCTGCTGGTGGTTGTGGTGAACGCTGAACTTTTGACATGTTGTCATAAAAAGTTTATATATATTTTTTTGCCGTTTTTCTGCCCTGTCCTCACTCTTGTTCATCATCGTCCTCCTCATCCTGCCATCATCATCATCATCATCAATGCCACATATTTTTGCATGCACCACAACAGCTCAGTCAATTTTTGCTCTTGTCCAGGTAGTTACATTGAATTGAGAGTAGCACTCTGTCAACAAGACTAACTTTTTAAAAAAATAAAAATAAATAAAACCTACTTCATTGCCAATTGCCTAATAACTTGCACCAACAGCCTTCACTCTACACAAAAAAAACGTTCAACAAAAATTCGCATCTCTCGTTGTTCCTCAAAGAAATAGGAACGAGCTGGAAAAAGTACACGTGATGGTGGTGGTTGGTGATGGTAATGACGATCGTAAAGGATGTCAAATTTTTATTTTATTATTGGATTGGAGCCCTTGTCTCCAATACTCTTTGTTACCTTGCCATATTGTCGTCGCGATAAATGTTGTAGTATTTATTGTTGCTGTTAATGGGATTTACAAGTAAACACATTCCCAGAGTAGTCATCATAGTAGTAGCATATTATTAACGCAAGATGTACCTAAATGATAATAATATTGAACACGTCGTATCATGTAAATGCAGTAGTAGAGTTACTCATCATCATCGTCATCATCACACAGCCATTATATTTAACACACAGCCTTCTTCTTCTTCTTCGTCATCACATCATCACCATCAAAAATCAGTAATCCATAAGAAAAGTTCACCATCATCATCATCCTTCATTCATTCTCTGCTCATTCATTTTCAACAGCAGCAGCGCATCAATGTAAATGTTTCATTTTACATCATCATCACAATGTTCCATTATACTAGGCAGGAGGTAAGCAAACATAAAGACTAATATAATGGCTTGAGTTAGATAAACAGGGAGGAGAACAAAAAAAAAAGAAAAAGTACATGCCAGCACATGTATTTTTTTAAAAAAAGCATTACTTGTTTATACATTTTATTTATTTATTTATTTATTTTTACAAAATCCTCTTTATAATTGTAACACAATTCATGTGACACAACAACAGCGGCATAAAAAGGTTAACGTAATTAAATTACATATTGTCACTCAAACACTGTGTTAGAAAGTAGCCAAAGCAGTTTATGTATTTTTTTTCTATGGAAAAAGGTTGCATAAAAATAGGAGACTCGAAATTAAAAATAATTTAAAAAAAAAATTACTTGCGCGCATTTTCATAAAGTTTGCATATGCATTTTTAATGCCATAACAACTCGCAACTGGATCACGTTGAGATGGACGTATAAAACGTGGTGCATTCGATAATCCATTCAGTTGCAAGGATGAGGATGACGATGATAACTATTTAAAAAAGGAAAAAAAATAATGGGTGTATTATGTACAGTTAAACATTTAAAGTGAGTGATAATTCGTTAGCCTTTTCTATCATTTTGATCACACCAAACGCGACGCGTAAGTAAAATTGAGTTCATCCTCAAGAGGAAGAAAAAAAAAAGAATAAGAGAGCCGTCTTGTTCGTGTACACACACATTAAACTCTTATTACTCCTGCCTGAAAGGAAACACACACCACGAAATCCTTTTAAAAAGCATTTTGCTGTAATGCAGAGCTTCTTCGTCTTCTTCGTCTTCTCTTCTTGGTTCATTACTTGTTCGCTTTTTGTTCCATGAGACAATCTCAACAAATTAGAAAGAAAGTAAAAAGGGACAAGAGAGATCGCTGTCAGAGTGTACACGCTTTACTCACTCGACGAGGACCATAACCATCCTAGTAAATGTCTCTCGTCCATATATTTCGCTGAAACTTTTTGAAACTCCAATTTCCCAAAGTTTCTCTCAATTAGTAATAATACGAGGAATAATATAAAAGTGGAATATTATTCAATAATAATAATAATAATATTCCTTCTTGTTCCGGATATTTGACGGTTACTTACGCTTTCCATCTCCACTGGAGCTTCTACTTCTTCTGTAAATACATCCTGTCATCGTGCACAGTGTAGAGGGAGGGAGAGAGCCAGCGGATATTATTAGCATTACTTACTTTACTTTTTACCTTCACAAAAAAAAGTGTGCAGTGGCGGTGCTGGATCGTGGTCATAGTTGTTTTCGTCGTCGTGTAACCACTTTACCAAAGACCACTTGTCTACGAAAAAGTGAGTGTTCCCAACTTGGCAAATTTGCATTCATTAAGCTGCGGCCGTTGCCAGTGCTGTTGAGTTTCGAGTAAAATGTTTTATTATTAAATAATAATTATAATAAGTAATAAGCCTCTGCTGCTGCGACTACGTGTCTGTGTCTGTGTGTGTGAGAGAGAGAGAGAGAGAGAAAAAAAGGGAGGAAAGAGTGAGCACCCCTGCCTTGTCGATTTCGATACAGGAAATGGCGTATTTAGTCAAGAATCTCGTGTACACGCTCACTGTTTACCTAGTGCTAATTGAAATTGGGCGACCTGCATGGAGTGAAAGTGAAGGTGGTGGAGGTGGCGGAGGTGGAAGGCAGCGGAGGGAGGATCGGGGAAAGAAAGCGTCCCTCGTTAGAAAACTCATGAGGAAGAAGCCAAAGGAAGGCAATATACGCCTAATGGACGGAACTAATGAGCACGAAGGTAAGTCAAGTAGTTAGTATATATGATGCGGTTCCTGTACACACACTACACACATTTTTTGTGTACTACGCTTTCATTTCCCTACAAATTTGCTACATTCCAACTTTGCTCACCGTATGTACAGGTAATTTCAATTTCTCCTGGAAAATTGACTTGCAATCAACTTTGATTTCCAAAAAAAACAAAATTGAATTTTATAGCAAAACTAATTAATATGGAGATTGCTGAAAGGGTGGTGCTGGTGAAGCTTCCTGTTCGTTGATTAATTAGAATAATATAGTTTAGTATTTAATCAACTTTTTAGTATAAAATAAATTAAGCTTATTAACCAATTTATTTACAGAGTGTGGTCGTGAGCGGTAGCTATTGAATGTGCGTACTGACTGCGCGTCCACGTGTGTGCGTGTAACTTTCCGTTTCCTATTTTTCCTACTTTTGTTTTGGTTTGTTTTTTGCTGTTGGAATGCTCCTTTAATTTTTCTTGTGACAGACAACAGAGCAAAAAAAACGATCCTTCACATGTGACATTTTTTTTTGAGACACGCACACATGAAAAATGTCAGGATAATAATAATAATAATAATAATAATAATGATGATGATGCCTGTCATAGACATTCCTCTGACCTTGACGACGTGTCTCCAGATTCCAGATTCATGTACAAATTTGACTTGGTTTTTGACCACGTTTTGTTACCACACAAAACTGCGACAGCGATGAAAGACATTTTACTCGTATGAATGACTAATGATGGACGTTATTGGTTTCGAGACAAAGTAATAATGTTACAGTTAAATGTTCACAAATAAAATATAAGTGGCATAATAAATGCGCAAGTTTGTCATGCTCGTCGTCGGCAGTGATGAACTATAGATGTCATACGCATTTTACAAAATCCTGCATTTTAAATTATTCTTTACTAGATCAACTCTGTCTCTCGTCTAGATGTACGTACACGCATGATGAATAAACTTTACGAACAAAAAAACCTCCTCAGTAGATCAGTAGCAGCTCAAAACATAAAAGTGGGACTCGATCCATCTGAAACGTTGTCTGTGTGTGCCATTTTGTTGACATGGATGACCCAATACTCTTTTTTCTTTTGCATTCCACTCTGCGTACGTCCGTCATACTGACTTGACTCTATGCCGTTGTTGCTCGTCCACATTTCAGCAGATTTCACTTGTCAGATTGAAACAAACAAACAAGCGTTTTTTTCTTTTGCATTCCACTCTGCGTACGTCCGTCATACTGACTTGACTCTATGCCGTTGTTGCTCGTCCACATTTCAGCAGATTTCACTTGTCAGATTGAAACAAACAAGCAAGCGTTCAACGAGAAGCAGAGAGCAGAGATTTATTTTTTAATAAAACGAAAAAGAAAACAAGCAGTCTGATGATGAAGAATGAAGAATGTCTACATGCTTGCATGCATGTACGCTTGATTATTGTACAAATAATGTCGTGATGACAAACAAGCAAACAAGCGTTGTCGTCAACATTCGACATCACATAATTTGGTACATGTATTGTATGCATGTATGTATGTATGTAGGTCTATTTTATTTTCTTGTGCGGATTATGGAAAAATCCTTCTCCACTTGAACAAGATCTCCAGCGGAGGAGTTCCATTTTTTTGGGGTATTTTATCCTGATTACAAGTTGGATTTCCTTTTGCTTCGCTGATGATCGAAAAAGCGACAAATAAAACTGCCATGTGTGTGCTTTCTGTGAGAAGAAAAAGTACGTGGTGGTTTTTCGTTGCTGAAGAAATTGGTTTTTGGGGTGGTGGTGGTGCTGGTGCTGCTGATATATAGCAGCAATGGTAGTAATATAAAATCAAAGCTGTATAGTGATAATAGCAGTGGCATCATAAATGTGGATATGTAAAAAAAAAGCGAATGAGGTTGACTGGTTTGCTGAGATGAGATGAGTTTGTGGCGGCGTAGTAGCTGGTGGTGGTTGTGGTAAAGTAAGAAAATTGAAGCAATGACGACAAAGATGATGATGATGATGAGGATGATGGCAGTGGTGGTGGTGGTATTAGTGGAAATGCTGAAATACTTTTGATGGATTAGCTGGAGAGAAAGAGAGAAAGGATATCAATATGTATGTATGTCTGACTGCCTGCCTGCACGTGCTATAATGAAAAGCAATTCTAGGAATTTAAGACGAAAAGTGTAATATCAGCAGCAGCGAGATGAAAAAGTATGAGAGAATCAGAGAGACTCTGAAAAGTCTTTAGTTTTTAAGCAGATATGGCGAGTGTCTATCTAACATTTTCCAATTAGTAAATCGATTTTTTAAACCTAAATTAGTAACAGTAGTTTTGTCATGGGCAGCGGAAGTCGCCCACGTTTTGTTCGACTCAATCCATGCGACCAAAAAAGTTTGATGATGAAAAAGAATTGCGCAGTAAGTAGAAAAGGGAACAAGAGACAATCTGCTGTACTTTTCTTTTTTTTTTAAAGTACAGTTTTGAAAAAAGTCTGGATCGGATTTTAAGTAAAGAAAACTAAACTTTCTATACAATCCACTTGTTTGCAGGGTTAGCGAACATATTAATAATAATAATAATAATAGGCTGTAATTTTGTATAGAGTTGCGCAACTGAGCTACTACTACTCCATGTCTGTGTGTTGTTGTATAATACTCAAAAATTTCAATTGATCTAATTTGTCTGCATCCACTACATTATAGCCTGACATTATGCAAAAGGCGGGTATTATTTAGATAAGTGGATCTAAAAAGACATGAAAGAAATTAAACAAATGTTCATTTCATCTCTCTATCAAATGAAATAAAGTGATTAGCATAATGTAGTCTGGAAAAGAGAGACAAAGAGAGAGAGAGAGCGAGAGATGAAAAAAAGTTCCTGGAATCATTCGGTGGAAATTGCAATTTACGTACGTACATGGATTTCCAGCTACAATCTCTTCACAATTAGATTACAAATCGGATAGTACTGTGGGAAAAATAGTTTCTCAAAATTTCCCTTTCAAGTAGTACATACTGAGCAGAACAACAAAGGAAAGTGGTAGAACGTTCACATGAGAGAGGAGGAAGGCAGATCCTGTACGTCGTACAATGTACACTCAGCCGATTATTTATTAGGTATTAGCGTGCGTGGGTAGACACACACAGCTTTGCCTTGTGCTGTACTTGCTCATATTTGTAACAAGAGTAAAGGTTCAGAGCCTTTGATAAATTTGGTTTAATAAAAAAATTGGTAATGGGGTGCCTAAGTATTCAGTGAAAATATTGCACACAATTTTAGGTCTCGTCTCACATATACACAAAGAAGCACCACTCAACTTCCATCACGCAGCCTCCCGACAACTTTCCTGTAAATCATGTATACAGAGATATAGTGTACGTCACGTTTAGTGTGAATAGCGCCCTATAATTATTTTCCAAATCCCAACGTCATATAAAATCTATAAAATATTACTTGAAAAAAAAATGATATATATTTACGTACTTTTGATTCCAATCATGTCTTGAAGGAACAATTATAATAATTGTATCATTCCAAGGACATTTTTCTCTGCTTCTTCGCTCTCCGCATTTTACTTTATTATTTTTTTCTCTCTCTCTGCTCTCGTCTCCACATTTCCCTTCCAAATTTATTTATCTATTTTTTTTCTCTCTCTTTCTCTCTCTCTCTCTCTCCCTCAGGAAGAACGGAAGACGCTTACAGCAACAATCCCGACATTAAGGTGGACATTAAGGCCGCTCATAATGGAAGATTTGGCCATTCCAGAGGCAAGAAATACTCGGCAACCACATACTTCCTTCCCTTCACTTCACATACATATTTCCCCCTACATACTATTTATTATTATATTCTTTCACCCAATTTACCCCAGCATTTAGTTTTCTACTTTTTTTTAAAAAAAAATGTATTCCATTGCATCAGTGAACTGTAAGAGTGCCATCGCGAAGTCCGGTAATGATCATTATTATTACTATCATCATCAATGACTAGCATGGTTTCCTGCCAAAAAAACCATACTCCCATGCTTCTACATCATTATTACTACTACCACCCACCCACTTTCGAGATTTTTTTTTCGCCCAAAAAAATCTGATGATAGCACAATGATAATAATAATAATGATTTACGTATTTATTTTACTTTATTTATGACTTTTCATAACAAATTTATATGTTCACTTGCAAAAAAAGCATTCCTTTCCATTTATCTGTTTTGTTGCCAAAATCCACTTTAAATTTTTTTTTTTATATTTTTCTGCTACTAGATTTAATTAAGCATGAAATATTTATTTTTTTTGTATTTTCCTCCAAATTTTTTTCTCCCTTTAAAAACGCAAAACATACATGTCTACATACACACAGCTAGGTACTGGCTGGACAATGTGTTGTGCGACGGGACAGAGAGAACGCTGTCCGAGTGTCGACATGACGGTTGGGGGGTTCATGACTGCACTGACTCTGAAACGGCTGGCGTGATCTGCGCCCGAGTGAATCCATCCTCAGAGGAGTTTATCTACACAACCAGGAAGCCCCCACTGAATCTACCAAGACGAAGAATTAAAGTAAGTTGTGAAAAAGACACATGCTCACAGAGAAGAAGAGCTTGAATTAAAAAGCGGATTTTATTATTTTTTATTATTTTTTTTGACAAAACGTATAGAAAGTATAGAAATCTATGCATGTCTGCTTATCTCTCACACAGCCGCTTTTTTCCGCATCTTCGTTTTACACAACAGTGGCAGCATTATATCTTACATTTGCCATTCAGTTGATTGATACCAAGAAAATTGGTTTCGGCTCTTCTTCCTTCCTCTTTCCTCATTTTTTTTTCTTCTGCACATCTTCTCTCTTCCCTTCCTCTTTTTCATTGTTCCCAACAAAGACATTATTAAGCCAGGAGAAAAAAAAAGTAAACGAAAAACATTGTGCAGAGAGAGGGGGGGAGAGAGTGAGTCTCATGACTTGTTCACTTGCCTATTCTCATTCGCCCAAAATGGTTTTAAAAAAGAAGAAAAAGAAGAGAAAAAAACCTTTCCTTTTAACTTTATTTTTTTTCTCCCCAATTCTTTTCACTATTAAATTCCATCCGTTCCATCCTTGGAAAAAATGGACAATGAGAAAAGTTGTGTGTATCTCATTGTTCCCAACAAAGACATTATTAAGCCAGGAGAAAAAAAAGTCAACGAAAAACATTGTGCAGAGAGAGGGGGAGAGAGTGAGTCTCATGACTTGTTCACTTGCCTATTCTCATTCGCCCAAAATGGTTTTTTTAAAGAAGAAGAAAAAAAAACCTTCCCTTTTAACTTTATTTTTTTTCTCCCCAATTCTTTTCACTATTAAATTCCATCCGTTCCATCCTTGGAAAAAATGGACAATGAGAAAAGTTGTGTGTATCGCTGCTCTGAAAAAGAAATAATGGAATTGCTCTCGTTTTTTAACTTTATTATCTGTTTGAAAGAGAGAGAATGATAAAAAATCCGTGCTCTCAGAAACAGCAGCACCGGATCCACGTCATCTTGTTCATTACCTTTATTATCATTGTTATTATTATTGTTACTATTATTATTAAATCCACTCTTGCTATTTTATAGAGTGATATTAATGATGATAGGAATAAGTGAGTGAGTAAGTAATCAACTTGTCTCGATTGAACCATGAATTTATTATTTGTTCTCTACTGTTTTTCTCCCTCCAACGCCAGAATAATGCGCTACTAGTAATATGACGCAGCTTTATTTTCCATAATAGTTTTCTTTTGCTCATCTTTGACAGCTTTTTATCTTCACTTTAAGCTTGCACTGCATGCCATCGTGTCAGATGAGAAATATATTACACTTTTATACCGTCCCTTTCACAAAACTTTTCTTTGTCGTTGTCGTCGTCTTTGCAGATTCGTTTCCCAATGTTTCACAATTCACCCTAAAATAGCACATCTTTACTGAACAACTCTCCATACATAATAATAATATATAACACGAATATCTATTTTCTCTAATATTTTTTTCTCTCTTTCCTTTTCTTATTCCCCCAGTTATCTTTTTCTATTTTCATATGCACACACAATTTTTTTTTATAAAAAAGAAATAACTTGCTGTCTCCTGCTTGCTCTTTTTTTCGACAAGTTTATTTATGCATGACTTGACTTACTCACTTCTTGTTAGATAATCAATGTAAAAAAAGTCGCAGATGCAGTATAGTAGGCGCGTAGCAATTTCTCCACTCTATATATTCGTTATAATATAAAATATCTGAAAAAAATAAATAAATATTGCAAGTCGAGCAAGCATACCAGCAAGCATGTATATGTCCCCGTATGTAACTAGTTTTTTCCCTTTTTTTGTTGCTCATTCATGAACACAAAAAATAGTCATGTCATGGGAAAAAGTGACATTAACAGACATATTTTTTGCGAGTTTTTTTTGGTGCAAAAAAGTACATTTCATTTTTTTTGCAAAAAAAATTTACTGAAAATGTTCACTACAACGTATGTATATACACACAGCTATCGTATGCTGTACATATTCATGCTTGTACACTCACTGCACTCTATTTGAAACAAGTTGTATGGCAGATGAAGAAAT
>JAHZMT010000900.1:0-33430 GCA_027743785.1 Sinhomidia bicolor | reverse complement strand
TTTAAGTTTTCGAGATTATTTTTTCGAGATTTTGTCCGACCACGGCTTTTGAACTATCTAATACCTGAAAATTACCTTTCTTCACACGATTTGTTTTGTTCAACTTTTATTATGTTTATAGTACTATATGAAAAGATGTAAATCTTCTGATGTATTTTCTTTAAACTATCCATTCTAACTGCAGAGAAATAAAATTCAAGAAAAACGTTTTGTCCATTATATAAATCAAATAATTTATTCTGCGTTTTTATAACTGATTTTTGTATTTTTAAATACTTATTAGCATGGTCAGAAGAAAGTAAACTGCGTAGCACGATATTTGAGAGTAGTCTGTATAATCGATATTAAAATAAAATAGCAAATCATAAATACGTTGACATGCACAAATTGTTATATTCGCTTGGAATTTTGATAATCACGAAGAACTTTCAACTATACTATTAAATACACAGTTGATAGTAGTATAAGATTTTACGAATCATCATGTCCTAAATTCTTGGCAACTGCTTCACGATCTCCAATAAATACATTGGGATTGAGCTTAGGATCAAAACCGTCATCATATTCTTCACTTCTGCCAAACAATATCATAAACATGACAATGAGGACAAGGATTGTTACAATGGCATAGATTATAGTCCGTCGTCGGGTCTTTCTGCGATTGGAAGCAGGATTTGCGTTTCTGTAATACAGATACAACATTTTACAATAACTTATTAATTTTTGTTAGTTAATGATGCCTTGTCATTATCAAATTATAATCTTACTTTAGCCATCTAGATAAAGCTTCAAAAGGAGACTTCCTCCTATATTTATGTTCATCTTCATCAAATAAAAGTGGCATCTCGTAATCATATTTAGTGACTGGCTTCCTTGGGTTGGGATTATTAGACGCTTCAGCTAAAATAACAAATACATCGTTACAGACACGATCTTACCGTTTGCTGTGTAATTAAGTATTATAAGTATACTTCTCCACATTATGTTATGCTTTAATTACCAACGGACACATCACTATAATACGATTTTGGTGATGTTGGCGATGGACCGTAACCGCTATGATTGGATGCAAAAGACGTGGATGGCTCCAAATGATTACTAGGATTCATACTTAAATTGTTTTTCATCACAGAAGATGGTACGTGAGTCCCAGGAGTCATACCACCAGAAGAAGAATATGTCTTATTTGGAGAAGCTCCACCTGAATGGTCATGTCGTGTAATCTCAGAATCCTAAAAATGAAATATATTTGGTTACAAATTACAAACATGAAAAATAAAATGATTGAATGTAGTAGATACTACAATTACAATAAAAACTTACCATTCTTTCCCGCTGGGGAGATACTGATTGACTTTGTATGTTTTCCTGTACAATTGCACTTCCATTCGCTATAGCTTCTTTGGAAATCATTTCTACATCGTTATCCAGCTAAAATTGTATTTAAATTAAATTACAGCCCCATGCCTTTCAAAACTTTATTCGAGAGTTTCATACTTTTACTTTATAGAAAACATTATAACTAGACTGTTACCAAAGATAGGCCTAAGCCAGCTCTGGCCCAATTTACTTCACCCATTTTATTCTTCAGTGCATCTGCGATTGGAGATATTTGATTTAAAGCTGGAAACAAACACATTCTTTGACATACCGGGCAAGTATAACCAGCTGGAGCCGTAGTAGCAGGTAAGGACTTAGCCCAAGAATCTAGGCACGCCCAATGTACAATATCTAGAAATATGTATTTATCAAGAAACATGATGAGAGACGAGGATTAGCAAAATTAAGTATTTACTCAATTCTATTAGAAACGTTAATTAAATTTGAACTAGCACATGTTAACTTACGGAAACATAAAAGTCTAATCGTTTCTCCACTGACAAGTTCATCACTACACAAAGAACATTTTGTAGAATAAACCGAATCTGTTATCCAGTTTCGGTACGTGTCCACTACGCACTGCAATACAAAACAACCTCATGTTAACCTGTCTTATTATATATAAAAAACTATGTTACTAATTTAAGCATATTTCACTACTAAGTTAACTTTAATTTTATTACCATCAACTGATTTGTAGTTTGCTGACAGGAATGACAAAAGACTCAGCTACTTTCACCCTCGCACAATCAAATTTCGAACACTGTCTACCACCACGACGATCAACAACAGCAAAACTGCACCGTTATTTATTACAAAACTTTTGGTGTATTGGAATTATAATTTCAGTAAATCCCCACTTGCTTGACATACCAGCTACTATTTTAATGCCACTTATAGAGTTGGAGTTAATTTAGGTACTGAATAAAAATTCTATTTTATTTTTATTACTACATTATAGTTGATTAGATTAAAATTATCTCATCTTTCGTATTTTTAATGTACTGTGATTTATATCTCTCTAATAAAAGTACCAACTTGAATGTATTATCGATGGTCAGCTGGTGGAAGAAGACACTTTAAAATATTTTATTGCCTATATATTTTTGAAAACTGCAATCTTATCTTCTTCACAGTACCATATTATTACGATCTGCACAAATAGATGATCGGTTACCCAAAAATACTGTCTAAAAGAATATTTAAAAAGTCCTAAAATATATTAAATCCCTAAATTAATCAATTTTGTCACAGCAAAAAAAACGAAATGTCAACTTATCATCCTCCCTTCCTCCTCAATAATCTACTGGAGTGATGATGATGTTGCTGCAGCTGCAGTTGAGGAAGTAGGAAGGACAATCCAATAATTCTCATTTTTTACATATTCTCTCTATCTGTTTATTTATATAGAAATTTAAAAGTGACACGTCGAAAGCTACAGAACCGCTGTTGCGGTTGGTTTGTGTGCAAACACGAACAAGTTGGACGCTGCATTCATAGCTGTCGCTGCAAAACGGGTTAACTGAACAAAGGCTGCTGGAACAAATAACAGTCTATTTGCATCGGGTGAGGGTCTAGTCTTGTCGTCTTGTAGTAGTAGCGGTGCGGTGGAGCGGTGTAGGGAAAGTAACAATTTTTAAAGCTTTCTCTGGAGTCGAGTCTCTGTGCGTACAAAATCAAAATACTAGGCAGACTCAAGATGATTAGAGATTTAACTTATGTCTCCAATGCGATATAAATATAAGTAAATAAATGTAAGTTAAATATCTAATCATCTTGGGCAGACTTTCACAGTTTCACGGCCTTAAAATATTTAGTTGCATACTTACCTAGGAGAACTCTGGAAATGAAAAAAATAACTTGAAATTATTTTTTAAATTTGTTGCGTATTTTCTCGTTTTTATTTCGTTCAAAGTATTGTTGACAAACGCTGAAATTTTGAATTTGTGAGGAAGGGTGGTGGGGTGGTCTATGGATAAAATCAACATGATTGTAAAGTTGCTGTGGCCATCTTTTTACTGGTGGTGTTGGGTATTGTCACTATTAAGCTGGTTGTCAATAAATTCTGTCTCTTGCAAGGATAATGCTACTAAGGACCATGCAACAAATGAAAGTGTAAAATGGAGAACAATTCAAGGGGGAAGATCAACTTTTCATATGCCGTGGAAGCCGCAGTTAGTAAGGTACGTCTGATCTAAACCATTGTAAAAGCTTTTATCGTCGGGGGTTATTGCTACCCTGCCCCGATTTCGGGGTTTCTCAGGGTCCTTTGGTCAAAAATGAATACCTAATGCGAACATTTCTAATGATACTTTTAAAGTATTATACTTACATTACATTAGTGTGATTTGCATTTGGTCTTACAAAATCAAATCTTGCAAATAAAAGCCATCACTATTATTACGTAGCTGAAAGCGTAGTTATGCTTTTAGTCTGTTTGTCTATCTGTCCGTCTGTCTGTCTATGATCACTCTAACTTTCGAAGGAAGAGTCAGATTGACTTGAAACTCGATACGCAGAATCCTTATAAGGAGACAATGATCGGTATTAATTTTCAGACCGATACGTCCACTGACGCCGAAACGGCGACCGTCATACCTTCAAATGCTTTGTAAATGGGTCACATTTCAGCTACGTATTTTCCATCATGGTTAACATGAGTAGTTATTATATTAAATCTTTAAAACCTGAATTGTGCTTTTTACGCCTATTATTTACCATGTAGTCGCTTCGATAAGGGAACTGACGAACCAGAGAAAGTGTTAAGACCAAGAAGTTCGATGATTCGTCAAGTGCCGAAAGATGATGATCTTGACGAACCCACGAAAGACCCGTTGCGGAAAGCATGCAAAAACATTGGATTTTACAGCAACGCAAGCGTACCATTAAACATAAGCGCACAACACAGACGACACGAGAAACCAAACCCACTAAAATGCTATAAATGTGAATCCAGCACAAAATCAGATAAAGAGCCTTTGTGTGATCATAGATTATGGAAGTATCTAAAATACAGTGAGAAAACTCGATTAAGGTAGGTAGAATTGCAGTTTAATTGCCCTGATTTTTACAGTTTCATAATGGTAAAGTACTTATGAGCATTGGTAGCACCAACCAAAGTCATTTGTGATTTATGATAACAGGGAAACCTGTGGTCGTGACGGCAAATTCTGTGCAAAAGTTGTGCACGAAATACTAGGCGAAAGAATAACAACTCGATCTTGTTTTGGTGAAACTTTTGTTTTTGGACCCAAAAACGAAACAATTTCTTCTATTTCGGGATGCATGATGTTTAAAGATAACAAAAAATTTTGGACAACGTTATGTCTGTGTGACACCGACTTTTGCAACATAGCTTCTAAAAAATTGGCCACTCAATATTTCGGCTTAATCTATGCCTTTCTGTTCTGCGCCCTTTTACATTATAGTCTTTATTTTTAAAGCATTCTGTGCTTGTATATATAGCTATTATAGTTAATGTATATATATACTTACATAAAGTATGTCTCCGTATTACATTATATGTTTACTGAATTAAAAATGGTAAAATAACGATTTCTTTGTATTAAAGTTCATACTATGAACGTATTTAACTTTAATGATAAAAAAGATAATCCGATGATGGATTGCAATACAAAAAAAAATAAAGGTAATCCAACAAAAACGAAGGAGTTCACGGGGTTTTTAGTGGTAAATGTAAAAATGATAACGTGGCCAAACTTCAAACTATGTAAGCAAGCACAGCATTTCATACATGTCCAAGATTTCATACAGCTTTCTTTGACGCTGAAAAGTTGTGCAGCACTTTATAGTAAAATATTGAAACAACATGGTGGAGAAACCTGCCACCGTAGTTTTTAACCCCTTTCCCACTAGTTAGCATACAATTTGCTTTCCAAAGAACCTGTTTAAAGGGGACTGTGCTGCTGCAGTGACAACACCCAGCCAGCACAATGCACAATATGGTGTGACTTGGCATCTACATGAATAATGTATCAAAGAAAGGTTTTTAATGTTATTCTAGTTTCTTGGAAATATTGTAATACAAAATGGAGATTGTTAGTTTATGACCACACATACATTATAGTTCAAAGTTAAAGGCCTTTGTGTAGTGCTCAACTAACAAGGTAGACATGTTCTGTATATTTCTTACTTTATTATCATGTATAAAAAACTAAAAAGATCTTTTGGTTGGACGAGTTGTGCATAGTATCATCATTACACAATCAGCAAGTTTACAACAGTTGTATCAACATGAGCAGTTGTGAGACTGCTGAACATTACATAACTAAACCAACACACATACAAGTAAAATTCTGAAAAAAAGTTACTTTATCTCATTGCCGTTTTTCAGCGTTTTCCAAACGAAAGAAAGACGGGATGGGATCTTGTGAATCTTGTCATACGTCGCGTATAAACTTTACGTTACGCCATGAGAACATTTGTGCTCGTTATGCGGTGAGTTTTTGAGTTTTTTCTTGTATATTAAATGCCTTGTGGTAGTGGCTTTGCAATAGTTGAAAGTGGTGGTGGTGGTGGCGAGATGAAGAAGATATACGCAAAAGTAAGTATGAAATGTATAGGCATGTGTGTGTGTGTGTGCATTAGCCATGATACATGAATACGTCCTTCCGGAGGAGTAAGACACGTTTTGTGTATTCAAAAAAGCAATGTGCATGCATTGGCAGTGGCAGAAAGTGAGACAAGTAAACTTTTTTTTCGCTGGTTGTTGGGCTTGGCGACGATAATGCTTGAGAGAATGGGAAGAAATAAGAAGGAAATCAGAGAGTTTTTCTGTTTCATGTATGCACGCGAGCGAGCCAGGAAAACTAACTTGGGTGATATACCGAGATACACAAGCAGCAGCAGCAAATAGATCCAATCCATAATGTGTAACCGTAGCCATTCTATCTAGTTTGGTCGCTGTTATCTTCTTTCGAGCAGTAGTGAAGGAAATGAATACCTATATGACCAACAAACTACATATAAACAGTTTTAGTTCCACCGACACACATTTTTCTTCACCGTCTTCTCTTCTCGCCTTGTCTATACTTCCTGATCTCCAGCAGTTGATCTTAACTCATCGTCAGTTTCTGCCTCGCAGCTTACTTCAACCCACTATTTCAGTCACTTTTGCTCCCCTCACGACGAATGGACACATTCTTCTCAGTAAACAAACATGCACAACACACACACAGAGAACAATTATATTGCATGTCTTTCTTTAAATAGAATTTTTAATGTCTTCTGTTTTAAATAGTACATAGTATGTAGTTGTTCTCGTTTCTGGGAAATTGCTCATCTACATATTTTCTTAGTTTCTCCAAATTCCTATCTACGGGAAGCCTTCTGAAAAAAGAAGGGTATTATATAACGTGCTTTCAGTGCTCTAACGTTTAGATTCTGGGGATACTTTTTGTGTGTGACTTGAAATTTTGATTCTAACATTTTAATACATTTTTGAAGGCGGGTTGGTAAAAAATAGTTGTGACGTTTTTCGCTCGTTTTGATTCTGCTAATTACATAGTAATGGGGACAGAGTTATTACGACTGCACTGCTACAAATATTTTGTTTCGTGTTAATAGGTAGCTTGCGTGGAGAAAACTTGCTAGCTACTTGAGTGTATATATAGTTTTGTAGAAGCCAGATATAGTAACACTTTCGTTTTAATAGTAAATCGTCAGAAGGAGATTAAAATTTTATTCTGTGAAACCAGTGCTAGTGCTGCTTTTCAAGGATTCTATACTAACTTTAATGTAAAACATTTGCTTTGTGTTACAACACGCTATGTGACTTTGGTGTATCCTTCAAAATTTCCTTTGGGTAGAAGTCACACACGTGTGATGATGACATAAAAGCTTCTGTAATATTCATTATTTCTAAAAACAGCGATATTGTATTACCGCTATAATCATGCCGTCAAATTTAGCACCAGAAATTATAGTCACTGTGCAAAATCCAGACCCTGATCAATGTGACACGACGACTTCAGGGTCGCTGGAAAGTGAGGACTATAGCAATAACAACAGCAATAGTTCTAACAACATTACCAGATCCAAGTCCTCAAGGTCAAAGACAAGCAATGATAATAATAATGCGGACGAAACGGCAGACTTGCCAATATCAGAGAATAACATAAAACCCAAAGCGAAGCTAAAATCTAAGCACCAGCATCATCATCATCATCACCACCATCAGAGTAACGGTCACAGCAAAACACATCTCACCCGAAAAGACTCAAAGGCGACCATTACAACGGCAATTGACATGGTAGAAGGGAAACCGAGACTGTGGGTGAGTCCAAGGAAATCAGCCTCCGCAGTAAGAGTGCAAGTAACACTTCATCGCCCACTAAACTGGCAAGTGGTCCCCGCTGCATCCTCATCTGCAGGCTCAATTCCCACAAAAATCGTGAAGCAGTCCAGCTCCTCGAGCAAGTCGACTACAACGGTCACTCATTCTCATTCTTTATCGCAGTCGGAATCCCTTTCATTTTCAATTTCCCCATCTGCATCAATACTTTCCGCTCCAAATAAGTGTCACAGCCGGAGCAATAATATTCTTCAACAACGAAAAGGAAAAGTACGATTTACCGAATTACCTAGATCTCGACTTGGCAAACATATTGAAAAAATCGAAAGCAAACGGGAAGAAGGAACTACTACCGTTTCTGAGTCATTGTGCTTTTGTCGCTGTGCATTTTCTGGCGACATTGTTGAAAGCACCAATATTAATGATGATGAAACATATTTAAGCAGGTCAGTCTTCCCTGCAAGAACAGCGACAACTTCTTCCTTGTCAAGCGTCCTCGTGACAGAGAATGCTAATGAGACTAATAACGATGATGATCATAACGAAAGTGTGCAGTACAGTGGTGGTGGTGGTGGAGGAGCTAACATTTGTTACAATGCCAGAGGAATTCAATATCGACGGAAAAATTCGCGGAGTGCCAGCACGAGACGACGTGCGACTTCTTACCACGATGGGGATCGCCACCGGTTGGATCATACAAGCTCATCATCATCATCGTCAGATAACGAAGGTAATATATAAAATGCTTTTATCTTTTTTTTATATTTTCTACTTCGGTATACATAAAAATATGCACTAGCTCTTTTCACACTTTTTGTTATAGACAATTAGAGGTATATCTACTGTAAAAGCACTTTAAATAGCTGTCTACATAAATTATCTTTTCATATTGTTGATTTTACTCGTAAATATGAATTTCACAAATGATGATGATGAGTCTTCTTGATGGTTTAAAAAACACTCCCGGAAGTGTAAGTGCATTTTTCTCATACAGCATACTTGCATAATATTCGTAGAGTAGGTCAATATAATTCATAACCCTACACTAACTCAAATAGATGAGGAGGATGTTGTGCAGATGACAGAAAACCTAGAAATAGTTCCAAATATTTAGAATTGAAGGTGAAGCTTATAGTGAGATGAGAGACAGTAAAAAGTATGTATGTAGTCAGCTCATCTTCTCTTTAACCACTACTACAATATAAACGTACATTATACCATAATTTATGTGAGAACGCGTATATAAGCGAAACTCATTCTATTATTATAACCTCGGCAAAACTCAAGGAATATTATGTTTGCACTAGTTACATTTTAGTAGCAAAAAATATTGGTGGCCATGTGCAGTGTGCATGGATTTCATCGCAAGTCATCCATAAAATTGAGAGAGAAATGTACATAGTTTTTGTAAGTGAGAGAAAGTGAAAAAATATATTGAAATTATATTTTGTAGTAGCATAATAATATGCAATAATGGTAGGATCTACACAGTCATTCAACATTCTTGTTAGCTACACAGAGTCTGCAGTACACACACACACACGCCTTCATTCGTCATAGTCATAGCCCAGCAATAACAAACTATTTACTCTTTGTTTCTCATATGTGCTTGAAAAAGTCATCTTTTAACAGAACAAACAGAAAAGAACACACATTTCTCTCATTCAACTTTGTTTTCTCTCTTATAAAAAGGCTATATTTATCTAGATTACCTTAACACACATATATTATGTATGTAAATAGATATATATTTAAGCGCGTGGAGATAGAAAAAGAAGCTGTTGGATATTTTTCTTCCTTTTTTCAAACAAGACACGCTTAATGATGTCCCGTAGTGTTGTGGTACTATACTCATATATGTAAGTAATCTGTATATATCGATATATATATATATATATCGGATTTTTTTTCGACTACATACACTTAGGAATGTGTTTTTCAAGTTTGTTTTCTACTGTCAGCTATTCGGCCTCGTGCCAAGTTGACTTTAAATATAAACTTGTAGACGTAATGCACATAAAACAGTATCATATAGTAGTAGGCCGTTTATTATAAGCCCTTGCCATGCCGGTTGGTCGGTCGGTCGGTATTCTCATTTCGTTGGGGTTTCCCGAGTTGGATTGGTACATTTGTTGTCCCTACTGACACATTCTATTTTTTATTAGGTGCCACTTCCCTGATGCGTTATGAATTTAGTCTGTCTGTCTGTCAGTCTGTTTACTCGTCTGTTTGTGCCTTGTGCTATGTAATACATGTGCATCTTTTGTACGATTGGCCTTAAATTTGGTACCCCTGTGTTTATGACCAACAACTGTCAGCTTATATTGAGTTCAGCTCTGTGTGGGCTAACCCTTTTAAGGGTTCTACTAACTCTAAAAGTGAAACCTCTTTATATCGTTTACAAGGGATTAGTTTCTGTATTAAAAGCAGACCACTTATACGCTCTATTTTTTTCTCTCTGTGAGTTTATTCATAGCTCATTGTATATTGTTGCATATAAGCATACAAAGTTTACCAAAAGATACATAGTTGTATATCACCGAAACGGCTGTTGATGGGACATGATAGTTTTGTCACCAAAATAAATGTGATTTTCCTCTTACGTTGGTGCAACGTGCTGGCCTCCTGGTGTACAATAATATTACGTTAAAGCTTCTATTATGTCCTTCGTTAAAAAAAAGTTTTTTTGTTTATACCGCTTATCCTTTGTGCTGTATTTTTTATGAGTTTTTTGGTGTAGAATTTACATAAGTAGTACGTTACAAGGTAGAGGGGCAACTAAGTAAATTGTTTATGGAAATCATTATAAATAACAGTAAAGAAATAATGTTGTTGATGATGATGATGATGTGTGTGTGGGATGAGGTGAAGACCCGATGAAATCTGTGACGCAAATTATAAGATTAAGATTGTTATTTCTAGATAGAGATTTTATAGGTGCATTCGCATCGATAAGTTTTTTACAAGTAAATTTTACTACACTTCTACTGATGACATATTCATGAGTGTGAAGGAAAAGGAGAAGCAATAATACGACAAAGTATGTAGTACAATTGCAAAAACTAAAAGCTTAACCTCGTGGGTTGAAAAAAGACTGCATTTTTTCTCTACTTGAAAGCATTTTGCATTGGGCTGTGGAACAAATTGTGGCAATAAATTTCCAAAAAACAAGTGTGCATTTCTTTCGAAGGAGAAGGATTGATTTTAAAATGAAAGTTGAACAGCAGCGATATAGGCGTCACTGGCAAAAAAAGACATGCTTTCTGATTCTTTTAATACTAGTCAGCAAGAAGATGAAATTCTAGTCGTTGAAATTAATTGCCCACTTAAAAGACAAAAGTTGGTAAATAGTCATGGAATGTACTTATTTTCAGCTTTAAATCTAATTGGTCTGCGATTCTGATCTTATCGATTTTCTACAAGATAATTCTTCCTACTTTAATGCATGCTAGATAGTGAAAATGTATGTAAAATTTGCCATTTTATTTGAAAAAGAGAACTTTTGAAAATAATATTGCAGCAACAGCCTAGAATTTGTCGTTTTAGCTGATTCGGTCACGGCTACAAAAAGATCAGCTTGTGTTTAGGTAATTACCTACATTTATCCCATATTTCCTTAGAAAATATATCGTGTTTGCATATTGTGCGAGTTTATAGAAATTTGGAAAGTAATTAGAGACGCTTTTCATTAATCTCATAATTATTATCTTAAATGCCGCGTGCCATTTACGTAGCTCTTTCTCGCTCTCTAGCACCGCTTCCTATTAAAAACTGAGATTTACTGATTAGCAAAATGAATTGGTTGTGCATATAGTGTAAGTATACATGTATACATATCAGTATAATAATTGAAAAGCTGTCATAAATCAGTTTGTCGGATACTTACGTAAGTTCCCAGTAAATCCCAGTGTAACAACGATGCCTTTATGCCAACTGTGCGGGTTACTGTGTATGTACCACAGTTTTTATACTGAATTTTATACACGCGATGTTACAACAAGTTTCAAAGCAAACAGAGTAGTAGTTTCTTTGTAAGAAAAGTTTAAGAACATGACAAGTATAAGTTCATGATAACATCACTTTCTTTATAACTCTTTCATTCCTCGAAAAAAATATGAAAGTGGTAGTTAAAAGCTTGTGGCTCACATGCACAGGTTGCATTCTATGACACACAGGTAGGCATATTTGCACATCTATACATGTATCATTTTGCATATCACAAATATAAGGATGAAAATTGTGAAGCCAGTTTAACAAACTTGGCGCTGGCATCTTTTTTTGTAAAACAAACGAACAAGGCGTGCCCAGGATGGCAATGCATTTATTTCTCTCATGTTGCAAAAGCTTTCTGTACACTGAAAGTTTTTTCAAGGTTGTTCGAAGGTTATACAAGGAGATTTTTATTCTTTTTTAAAAGAAACTTGTAAATTGATCCACCTTATCCTTCAATATTTTACCTTTTTACCATATCGTTTGATTCTATATGTCACTTTATTTCCGCTCCGTTTCATCTCATTGGTTTATCCTGGTGAAAGTTGACGAATTTGTAGTCGTATATGTATCTTCTTCAAGTCAACAGTCATATTAATATAATAACCGACAAGTTGTTGGGAAAACAGTTGACGGCAAAGTCGACAAAAATCCTGAAACGTTTGCTGAGCATGCGAATAAACTTATTCGCTTATTCTACTTACTTACTACTACCATGTTGACAACGGAGCAAAAGATACATTTTTATTTTATTTTTGTAAGTAAAATTTATCTCACGTCCTTGTAATTCAAGTCACTTACCACTGAAAAACACTATGTATCTCATACGAAATATTTAAGCTTAATTTATTGCAAGGGTTTATGCGGGAATAGGACAGTCAAGAAGAGAGAGCGCTGCTACAGTTGCAGAATTTTGAGAAGATAAAACAAGGCTTACAATAAAAAAAGGTGCGCGACATGCTGCTGCTGCTACCGCTGCTGCTACCCTACTTACAACTCTACAACAACTAACCATGATGCAAATGTACATACCTTGTGCCATGTTTAAAGCATATTATGTGTATCCCGTTGCTTTAATAAAAGGTGACGGTGAATAGTGATATTGGCAAAAAAAATGTGAAATCTTTACAATGCTGCGAGATCCAGTATCTGTTCAAGTCCAGTGATGCATGTCGCATGTATTTTTTTCATAAGTTGAAAAACAAGATTTTAAGAATAAAAATCCTTTCTTTACGCATCTGCACAAGATGAGAAGACGTGAGAAAAGAGAAAGAAGAAGAAAGAAGCTGTGCGCGGTAGCTGTCTATCGCATGAATAATCCCCTGCAGTCCTTTCGGTAAGGTACTATGTACGTACTACAACTCTGGTAAACATGATTTATTGTCGTTTCTCGTTTACTCCAGGAAACTTCTCATTTTTAACCCTTACAACAATCAGCAGGAAGGTGAAATATATGTACGTGGATAATGGCCAGAGAATTGTCTCTTCCGTAAGGTTCTGTTCCATATTATGCTGTTATCGTACGAGGTTACTATTTTTGGGAAAATTGAATTTGCACAATCTCAGCTTTGAAAAGGGTTGTGTTTGCCTTCAAGCTATTGAAATAGTATTGAGAAAGAAAGGCGAATGTCGTGTTACAGCTCTACCTTTTTTGACATGATGTACGGTAGAATAAATGTCATGATTAAAAATTCACAATTTACGAAATCAATTCGCAGAAAATGTTTAAAGCATGGTAAATGGGAACATTTGTCGTAATTAACTTATTATTGCAATAACATAACATAACAAAGTTATAGCAATATCCAATTTAATGAAGTATTAAAAACCTTTCAGTATTGTAAACATGCTTAAAAACAGTGTGTTTTATCTGGTCTGTAGTAAATATAGTATATTGTTAGTTTTAATAGCGTTATTCTCAATGCCATCGTTTTATCGTTGTACCATATTTCAGCACAAATTATTCCCAGCAGTACAGAAGTATATTATTACAAAGCAGAAAATAACATGTCATGATAATATATTTGGAATTTTACACCATTTTTAGTATACTCTCAATATTAAAATATGCAGAAATTCAAAACACAGTAAAAATGTTTCTGTTGCTCTTAAATGTACTTCTTGTGACTATTATACTTTTATACATCTTATGAATTTACTTTCATACTTACTACTTTAGATTATTTTGCAAATATTTGCCAACGACTTTTTTGTTGAAGGCGTTTAAAAGCAAAATAGAGCTCCATAAACACAATTTTATTCCCAAAGAATGCAGAACTGAAGGGAACATAAACCTTCAGCCAAACTAGTGACGTAAACAAGTATGCAATGTATCTTCCACTATAATGTGCACTTTCATTCGATTTCCCTTAAACAAGTTAAAAAAGTAAGCAAATACATATCTTATTTTAGCGTTGCATGTTGTTTTTGTTTGTGTGTTGTGTATGTATGCATGTGTACATAAGTACAATAAATTTTGTAGCTTGCACTGACTCCTTGTACTTTTCTTGTAGCACCACTGCCCTTCGTCACAATCATCAACTCCGTATCTTGTTTTCTTCTTTCTTTGTTACTGCTTTTTTCTCCTCTGCTTTATTATAGCTATTGTACCCAAGCGCTGTCGAAAGCACTTTTTCACCCAAAAAAATTTATATTCTTTTCACGCGGTTGAATAAGGTCTTCAACAAAAAAAGACGTCAACCAGACATGTATTTATATACTGACGCACAAAGTGTATACATAGGCAGTTGTACTACTACCACTGTGTGTGCAAGAGAAAGTTGAAGAAAGCAATAAAAACCTGCAGAGTAGCAAATACAGCAAAAAAGTAGTATGAATGCTTAGAATATAAAAAATAAGGCCACACAAAAAAACAAAAAAAATGTGAAATACCTAAACAAAAAGCATTGCTTCTGTTCTGTTCTGTTCTGTTGTTGTTGTTGTTGTATTACAAAATGTAGTACAAAAAAGCAAAAACAGGAAAAGGCAAGTTTATCTCTGTTGGTGAATATATAGCTAAATAAAAAATATTCTTCGTCTTCCAATTTAAGAATACTAATAATAATAATAATAATGTACAATACATACAGCAATATTTTATTGTATGTACATACAATTGGCAACAAGGGAAAATAGAAAAATTATGTTGTGTCGTTACAAATAACAACTACTAGGAACATAAACAACATCAGGCATGAACGACCAAGTAAATGAAAGAGCCACTTTGTCTTAGCAAGTAGATTTTTGCTTGTCGCGCTGGTGTTTTGTTGGCTTGTGCCTTTTCTAGGGTAGTAATTTGCCCGTTGTGTACTCAACCAAGGTAGATAGGTAGAATGTGACAACAATAATTTCGGTGTGTAGTAGTAGTAGTAGTAGTAATAGGAGAAAGTTTTCTCCAGTTGTTTTGTCGTAGAATTACAAAACAGAAAGAAAAGCAGAGAGCCCCAAAAAAAGTAAAAAGTGGCTTTTTAGATATTGGGTAGGTAGGTATATATGTATATTATGCATATTGAAAATAAAACGTTTTTTGGGAACTATAAGAAATTATATTATTATATAAAGCAAGCAGACAGATGAAAAAGTAAAAATGAAGTCATCATGGTACTTCATCAAATTCAAAGCTTGTAGTAATAGCAGTGATGAAGAAGTAAAAGAAAATGATGATGAGGATGTCGATGATCTGCTGGGAAATTTGTTCACTCTGAGGATAGGATCATCCTTTTTCTTCCTAAAATGCCTTTTTGTGCAGCTATAATCATCCTCATCCTCGTGATCGTTTTTTTCTCTTCTTCTTCTTCAATCAAAGGAGTATTTGTTATCACGTAGATTATTTTGTGAACGTTTTCGAAAAAATTATTGCAATTTAGTTTGGCGTGGGTTTGTTTCCCATTCAGTGAATAAAAAAATGTTTAAGAGAGATGATGCATTCAAAGTTTTAGTATTGTCTGCTTGTAATACAAAAAAAGTCAAGAATGATTGCCTTTTCTCGGATATACATACACACGAAACGATTATTTTCTAAAAAAAAATGACTTTTGCAGTTTTTTTCTGTTTTCTTATACATATAACGTGAGCGCATGTTAACTAATACTAGGAATAAGTATGTAATTCTACGCGATGACTACTCAATCAAACGTTAATAGGATTTTCCATTAACAAGTTCTGTATTTTTTTCGGGGTTCAATTTTTGCTATCTGAACGGAAGAACAAGAAGAGAGACTAGACAGCAGCGAAAAAGTTTTAAGGGCTTCAGGAAATTCATTAAAACAAAGTACACGTAAGAATATATACGTTGTATCATCTTAATACGATGAGAGAGAGAGAGAAAGAAAAAAATTGAACTGCTGCTAGCACCAGAGAAAGAAAAAAAAGTCCGGAAAGTTTGATAATGATAATCTTGTACAAGATAGATTGTAAGTGGGCGAGTCTTTTGCGTAGGAAGTGGTAAGTGGCAGAGAGGTTGTGTTGTGTTTCTGCAGTACTCTCTTGGAAAAGAACAAAAAAACTCTAGGAACAAGCAAACATGCTAAAATAAAGCTCTGGCAAGAAGGAGAAAGGATGTAGTGAAATAAGTGTATATTTTTTTCCTTTTCGTTAGTTTGATCACTTTTTTGGACAAAGTGATTATGAACCATCCTCAAACGATTTTCGTCAAGTTATGTATGGATGTATATATAATCCATATAGGTAGTACATATATTGTATATTTTTTATATAAACAATATAAAAAAAGGAATACAAAAAAGTGTATTTTTTCATGGTATGCTCATCATGATGAGAGCGTTATTAAAAAGTCCATGTGGATAATTACAATTACCAGTATAAAGTGCAAGTTTCAAGTGCAATCAAGATGGTATAGGATTCAGGATCTTTTTTTTGCTCCAAATTCCAAGTTTGTAAATGAGTTTCTTCTTCGCATACACAAACGCGCGATATGATGATGATGAGAATGAAAAGAGGAAGAAAAAAAAGAATATGGAACTTACGGTAACGAGCTTTCATCACCTCAACATAAGTATTTTGCTCACACATTGTTGTAATGATAACAACATGTGCTGTTGGCTGCTGCTGCACAGTTCATTCCCGGGTATAATTAAAAAGACATCCTTTAGACTTGATTCGACCATTAAACTTGGTATATATATAATTTTTTTGCATACAACGCATTTTATCCCTTGACTTTATTATTTTCTCGGATTCAGCAAGCCGGTTTTTTAATCGGCCGGTGTGCATATAAAGTACATAAATAATATATAGGTAATGCTGCATGCACACAAAACTTTTTTTCGATTACATACTGCACATTATATAGCAATATATTATTCTATCTTCATTCACTTTTTCCCGGCATTATTTTCTCCACTGCCTGCCTGCAAATTAAAAGTAATTTCCTATTGTACTGCTACCACCGCCAACTTGGTTTTGGCTTGGCACACGGAGGCAAAGGAGAGGCACAAGTAAAAGACGTGAAATGAACAAAAGCTTTTCATCGTCAGCAAATAAAATGTGAATGCTTGAGTATCATTTCGTAGAGTACAAAACAGCAACACACAACAACAACAACATCTAATTCCGTTTTCTAAACTTCATGCAATTTTAATCCAATATCAACACAACAACAACAACAAAAGGAGGCTGCTCCAAATATCAACTTTACAAATATTCTCTGAGCAGTTCGTAAAACGACCATGATACATCAAATGGTCCATTGACTGGCATTGTGTGTCTATCTCTCTCTCTTTCCCTCTCCCTCTCTCTTTATATATATCTTTTTCACTTGTTCATAATACAACAAAACACACTGAATTTTTTTGCATTGTTCTTTATGTGTTTCTGTTTTGATAGCCTGTCTCGCCTCAATCTCTCTAGCGTATAACCGTCATCATATTATCGCAAAGAGCCATAGAGCAACTACTACTACTACTGTACATGGCTCAAGCAACAAAAACCCATCACATCCCATTCATTCATTCCATTTCATTTCATTACACATTTATTTGACTCTCTCACTCTCTCTCTCCCTCTCCAACATCTTATACAGCATTGTAGCGGTGATGATGTTGGTGGCAGTGGTGGTGATGGTGTGCATTTCAAAAGCAAAAGAGCCCTTGGCATCCGCAAAACTCATATCGTTTTATTCTTCTTCTTTTTTTTCATTCTTTCCTTTATTCTTTATATATAATGCCAAGAAAACGCTTTGTTGTTTGTTGCGGACGATGAGAATGATGAAATGATACCGTGTTAAAGAAACTCGCTGAAATTCCTTCGCTCATCTTCTCATCTCCCTCCAACTACCACTTCACTCATCTTCTTCACAAGTGCTCATGTGAGTCAAACGCACACACACACATCTTTCCCTTTTGCATTAATATTATACAACATGAACTGTTCGACATAAAGCGCCTGCTTTATATATATTCGCTCATCATAACATTACATATAACACCATGCACTACCTACTTAAAAGGGTTAGCTAAAATAAGTATCCTTCTATCCATGTGCTTCGATTCCGTGCCTCTTCTTCTACTTCTTTTTCTTCTGTCTCTGTCTCACTTCATAACCATAGGCCATGTGCCTTTCAGCCAGATTCAACTACATTCATTACAATATACCGACTGCTATAATGTGGTCTGGTTTGTTCGTCATCCAAGCTGTAATAGTAGCAGTAGTAGATTTGAGTGCTGGCTTATATAAACTTTATATCGGCATTCTTTGCTGGGCTTCCTCTCTCATCTTCCAAAAAAAAGAGAGCCTTCAATTTCACAGTGGAAGGCAGCAGCATCAGCACCAGCCCAGCAGTAGCCATAGTTGTACTAGCTAGCTGCTGCACTCACAGCTATCGCTACTATTACTAATACTACCATCAACAGCAGCATCAAAAGAAGCCCAAAAAAAGCTGAAATAAAGTTTGAAGCGGACTACTACCATATCTTTACTTTTTTTTACTATCAAACCATACCATAGAGCCACCATCGCATCGCCACCACTTACTCAGCCGTTGCCGTCTACGTTGGTTGTTACTTGCTGTTCTCTCCGCTGGCTGCTCTCACACTACTACAATCAGTAGTAGTAGCAATACTAGTGTGTACAGCGACTCATTCAACGTAACATTTTATATGGACCAAGTAACTTCAAACTCCCTTTCAGTACTGAGCCAGGTGGGCTGCTGAAATCAACGTCTCTCTCGCTGCTGTCAGAGTCGTTTTTTCTTCTGCAAACACACACACACGCAACAAAAAGTTAGTATATTCAGAGAAGAGAGTTTGAAGGTGATGATGATGGTACTTGCAATTGCATGCATACCTCTGTTGTTGTTGTTGTACCCATGTGAGTATATTTGATATAATAGCAATCTCACTCTTGTGTGAGCCTCAAGTTTTCCACACAATAATATCACAAAGCCATGTAACAACTACCTGGCCAGGTTGTTCTTGTTGTGTTGCTTTCTGATGTAAGAGAAGTGAGTGAGCTAGCACCACCACCAACAGGCAAGTGAAAAGTAAACGAGGATTATTTTTTTGGTAAAAGGAAAAAGGGATAGCAAACACTCTGTATAGGAGACGAAGACCACGACAACAACGATATATAATACCTGGCTGACTCACCTGTCTTTATTCAACGTGTGTGTAGCATTATATTATTATATTATTACTACATTTATTATAATCATTTTGGCTGCTCGTCGTTCCTCCGATGCGTTTTTCAATACACGCATACAAAAATACCTAATAATGTTATAGAGTACATGGCGGACACAAGACATATTACATACCTGTTTCATGTAATGGAATTCTTGTGATTATTCCTGCGTTTATGAGGAAGACACAAGCACACAACAGCACAGTAAAAAAATAACCAGAAAGAGACGAAGAACGAGAGAGAGAGATAAAACTTTACAAAACTTGGGTTCAACTTTTGAGTGTTTGTGCTGCTGGCTAAAACCCTGCACGTACGTACGTTTGTATATGTATGTATGTACCATTGTACATTATTATCATCTGTATTTTTTTAGTGATTGTTATAGGACAGGAAGGTGGATAAAGTCAAAAAGTATTGAAATAAAGTATGTATGACAGTTAGCCAGTATAGCTGGTGATGTTATTGTTGTTGTAGCAAAACTTGTGCAATAAGCAGGGGAAAAATGATAGTGACTGTGGGTGAGTGAGTGAAAATAAAGTGTTATAGTCAACAATACACACACACAAATAGCACAGTTGAGGATTTTCGGTTGCCGCTATTGCTGCATACCTTTCTTATCTTCACTTTTGTCATTATTACCTTGTCCGTGTACCAGAAGACAAGAGGGAGAGGAGAGAGGAACAAGCAAGACAATCACTCCCGTTCATTCTTCTTACATATTTATATTCGTTCTATTGTTTCGTTTCTTGTCAGCAGCAGCACGGCCAAAAGGCAAAAAAATTCCTTCACTTTCTGTGGCTCAAAAGTGCCTGCTTTTGATCACCGCACTCGATTTTGCTGCTACTATTTACATAGTTTTGGTACTGTGAAAGTATTTTATTAGAAAACCGCACCATACAAAAAAGAACGAAATGGACTTTACTTCGTTACATCATCATCGGAATCATATGAACAAATAATGTAAATCCCTGTCAGTCAGTGGGCAAATCCTTAGAGACCAACAGTACGTTCGTTTTGCTGAATCCGCTGGATTTTCGCCGGACTTTGTTCACTCAGTTCAAGTTGAAATTTTTCAATTTACATGCAATTTTCTATTATACAAGGATTGATCAGAAAATCTGGCCGTTATAACGGAATGAACACGTTCATCTCCCCACCAACTCATCATATCTGTTGAAAAAGAGAGAAAACAACGTTACGTTACATCTTTTGTTGAGTACGTAATATCATGACTCAATTTTCCGTAGTGTTCTAATAATCAATCTTGAAAATGTCAGTTGATACACATGCCAAAATACCAAAAGAAAATTGTTACTGATAAATTTACTAAACCTACATACATATATACCTATATATGCTTATCTCCTAAAAACGTGTGAACTTTTTTCTGCTCGTCATAATAATAATACTTTATATGGAGGCGTGAATATACCTACACAAAGTTAACAAAAGTTTCACTTGACATTGAATTTTTTTTCGCATTAACATTCCTTTACAGGCATATAGGCCGTGGTGGTGGTGAGTGTGTGACAGGTTGTTCTGTGCAAGTTTTACCATATTGGGCATTCACACACATGCAAGTTTCTCTCTCGCACCGTGTGAACCCCCGTTGTTGTTGATGATATAATAATAATAATAATAGCAGTAATATCCAGTGAATACATTTTTCCATCCCTGGAAAGTAAAGGACGAATTTCTTCAAACTGAGTACTAAAAAAACTTTGTACAATATTATATTTGCAATAGGCAAACATTGTAGTAAAAAAACTCTTTTTTAAACTTTTTATTTGTTTACTATCTCTCTCCACTGTTGCATTAAAGTAATAATAGTAATTGGGGGACGGAAATACAGTTTCCAGCAAAAAACGTGAGGTATCCGCTCTCTGTACTATATCCATTCAACAACGTGGGATTGATAGTAAAAAAAAGCTGGAATTATCTACTCAATTTTTTTAAATGTACGATTTGACTATTATCTACCTACTTAAACAACAGAGAGATTATTCATGTGAGCGTATAGGAATTTGAGTAGTAAAGTATCAGCAGCGTCAAAATTTGCTATACGCTTTTTATGCTTTTATGCTCGTCATCGTATATAAGTATATTAAATATTGTTATCTGAGGATTAGCAACAAACAAACAAAAAACTGTTTACTCGCTCTAACATAATCTTCTGATAATATTAATAAAATCAGTCAATGTGGCAAACATGCGAATAAGAGAGAATATATAAAATAATATGTATGTACATATATATTTGGGATGAAAACGAGGCCAGAATTTCAAAGTATCAACTTTAGCAAGAAATTGTACAGTGTTGCTGTGTAGTAAAGTTTAGGTACAAAAATTTTTTTTCACCTAATACACCTACACTCGTCTGGGTAGGTAGAAACTAATATTAAAAATTTGTAATATTGCACACATTTTTATTTATATAATAACTTTTGTGTATTTAGCTGTTTTTGAAGCAAATTTAATATAAAAAGGAGTACATGCTATTAAATATATACATATATATATTATTTATAGTTACGTGTTCTATCTATTAAAGTGAAACACGGATAAAAAAACAAAAAAAGTAAGATTTTTTTTTGGATGGATGGTAATAAAAAGTAAGAAAGTGGCACATATTGCAACTAATGTAGGTAATCTTATTACCAGAGAAGCAGTACGTACTACTGCAGCGAATAATATGATATAAAAAGCAAAAAGTAAACTTGGGTCTTAAAAACTGAACTTGTGAGTGAGTGAGCTAGCAAGCACAGCAGAAAAAAAGTTTTTTTAGACTGTTTTTTCCATAACGTTCTCCTGCCAATGTGTATGTGTGTGTAAAGTGTACACAATCCAATTGAAAGTTAATTCAAAGCTTAAATCCAGGTTTTTTCTTCTTTACACACTCTTAAAAGTGTATATATATATATTCTCCTGTGGCAAGTGTAATAACAATAAAATAATATAACAACAACAACAATTCTAGTAAAAAAACTCACTTTTTTCTACTATATAAATACACACAGTAGTAGAAGAAGTAAATGTACTTATCCTCCAATTTCATCTTTCGGTTGGTTTGACTGGAACCCAAGAAACTCTTTTGTAGAGAGAACAGCAGCACAGCTAGCAGCTACATGTACAATAGTACACGTTTATTTGTACACCTACTCATGTTATGTTAACCTTCTACAATGATATGATATGATGACTACTATACAACAACAACAACAACAAAATATCAATAATACAATATAATAGCAAGAATAACAACAAAACGTAATAGTGCGTATACTTTAGGTTCATGCGATTGAGTAAAAAAATATACATATACCTACACATTTTTTTTCAAACTCTCCAAACTTTTTATTGTAACGGATTGTTGCACTACTATATATCTCCATCATCATCATCATCATCGACAATCCATCGCATCAAGTTAGATTGTGTGGATACAAAACGTGTATGTTGAATTGGATGTTATTTATGTACCTATAGAACATCAGTAAAAAAAGCAGAATAATAATACTTTTCTAATACATCTTTGCTCTCTGGCTTAAAACTGCCGTGCGTTAGTTTTTGCCTGCATTGCATTCTCCTAGCCGTGGTACTTACTACTTACTACCACTACTACTCCTTCTTAATAGCTTAGCAGCAGCAAGAATAAGTGAAGCAAAATCAACTTGCTACATCAGCTGAATAAAAAAAGGGAAGAAGTTATTGCACCTTAAATTTTTCCCTTCTTCTTCGTCTTCTTCTGCTGCTGCTGCATACTTCAGATCCAGTCCAGCGAGGAATCAAGTAAGTTTTTTTTATCATCCTCCTCTGCCTTTAATATAAACATACAGTTATACGCATCATCATCTACAAAAAATCTATGTACACACAAAGCATACGTATATATTTTTATATATTTTTTATATATTATTATGCCGCATACCTATATACTTACATTATACAGTAAGCAAAAGTCGTTATACCCAAACGTTTTTGTATCCCGTATTCCTCTACGACAGGTATTTCTTCCATTCCTTTTACTCTTCTCAAAAGAATCTTTAACAGAAAAAAAAGTTTCGGTTTTTGCTCCTCCATTCTCTAAGTTGCTTACAATTCTTCTGCTGCTTTATTATCATCATCCATCTATTGCTTTAACATTTGAAATTCTGCTTCACGGTTCAGTAGTGTCCTTTGCGATAAGAATGGAAGGTTTTTTTAAAAGAGAAGAAGAATTAACAAACCTTAACATGTATATACGGTAGGCAGATAGAAAAAAATAATATACATACAACAGCAAAGAGTAATAATAAAAATATATGGTGATGATGGTGAATAAAAAGCAGGCAGTGAGGCACACTATTATTATTGCTAAACAGGTTGGTTTCCCTTTTTCATTCTTCAGTATTATCATCAAGTACGGTTAAAGTAAGTAAGTAAGTAGCTGAAATGCCTATACTAAAGATAGCTACTATTACTACTGCTACTACTACAGCTCACTCCATTAAAGACTCTTTTTCATGTTTCATTTTCATTATCATATTGTGTGTACTTTGCACTGAAGAAATCCGAGGGTCTCGTCTCGATTGAAATTCAGCAGCCTTTCCGTCCTTTGTTGGTGAAAGATGATGATTATGCTACTACTACTTTGCTTTGCTGATGATGATCAAAATGATGATGGCGATGGTACGACAAGAGAATTTTATGAACCCATATTTTTGAAAAGGGGACTGTGTACATTCATAAAAATTCCTTTAAATTGCAGCAGCTTCTTTGTACTTTGCTTGTCTAAAAGCTCAAAAATCTATATTTATTTCTTCTTCTTCAAAGGAAACGAGAGATATTTTCCCTCTCTCTCTCTCTCTCTCAATACATTCTTGATACGTTTCAACAATCAAATTGAGCAAATAATGTTGCCATCAAGAAAATGGTAGTATGGATGATGTGCAAAATGTACAAAACAGATGCTCCGTGAATAATACCCGAGTGTCTTTTTAGAAATATTATACTTTTCATTTATTCCTTTTGTTATCGGAAAAGAATTTCAGAAGACGCAAAAGAAAGAGAAAAAATGAGCAACCTGTTTTTCAAACTTCAGGACAAATTCAAGGAATGTTCATCATAAAAAATTACTTCTTTTACCTGTAAAAACTGACGCAAAAGAAAGAGAAAAAAATGAGCAACCTGTTTTTCAAACTTCAGGACAAATTCAAGGAATGTTCATCATAAAAAATTACTTCTTTTACCTGTAAAAACCTAAATACTATAGTAGTTACTCATCTTTGTATTCACGCAAGAAAAATCCTTCTCATAAACTTTCCTTTCGGCGAAAAATCATTGCCGTCATCATAATAAATTTTTTTATCTCTCTCTCTCTCTCTCTCTTTTAACCAACCAACCAAAATCATGTTTGAAGGTTTATTACGGCAAAAATATGTGTGAACACGAACAAAAAGCTTTGGCGATACAAAAGAGCGTTTTCCCCTTTCGCTTCCTTCTCTATGCGAATTAAATGTGTTAAGGTCGAAAAAAGGAGGTACCACAAAAACGCAGGAAAAATACAAGTGCTCATATACTATTTACACTGTGAAACTTCCAGTTTGTTTGATCATCAATTTGTTAACTTTGCTGTCATCGTCGCCGTCATTATCATCAAACATCCCCACCACCACCGCAAATAATGCTTGTTGTCCCTACAGAGAGTTAAAAAGCGTTCATGTAAAGCGGAAGTTGAAAAATTGACATATAAAAATATGAACATGTCATTTCATTGTACCGCACTACTGAGTACGCGTACAACAAGAATGCTTGTCACATTTTTTATTATTCTTAATTTTCATCATCATCATCATCATCATCAGTATGTAATGCGGTTAGGAAGGTTATTTATTTGGTTCTGGTAATGAAAGAGACTGATTTTGTACGTATGTGAGAGAGAGAGAGTCAATACAACACAGTGATTATAATATATTGACTTGAATGAGCAAAGTAAAGTGCATAAAATCGATCTAATCACAGTCACACTCAAAAGAACATGCGTCTGCTATTCTTTCAATCATAATTAATTTGTGATTGACAAAGGCGGATAAGACAGAAAAAAAGAGCAGGAACGAACGGCGGTACAAAAGAAGGTAAAATACCTAAAGGACACAAACGAATGCTAGATTTTATTTTATTTTATATTTTTTACAAATGATGGTATAACAATTATCTAATATGCTACTACCAGCATTTTGTACTCAACTGTACGCACCACATCAGAAAAAGGAATACGGATGGAATAACGATTATTGTTAAGAAAAAAACCATTCGTCATGTCCGTCATATTTGTTAGTTAGTTAGTAAATATCAGACAATCAGACAGTTCTCTTCATTTGTCATTATTTTAGTGGAAGAAAAAGAGTAAAATCTTGATTTCAATGAATTACTTGAGAGAAGAGAGCATCATTCACAATAAATAATAATAATGGGCCACCTTATTTTTTTTCCTTGTTATGGTGCTCAAATTATTTTTTAATATATTAAAATACATTGCTTTATAATGGCCCATATTCAATCATATTTTTAATACAATATTTTTTATGAACACTGAACACTCGATATCTCTCTGCGGTTTGATCTGCCTTTCAATATTACATTGTTTTTTGTGTTGTTAATGTTATTGCGCTTCACATTTCGTGCTTGCGTGTGAGTGCTCTTTTGTGGGTACACTTGCACTTTTTATAATATATATACATTTTTTAGCTATATAGCTGATGCTGCTCTGCTGATCGTGTCTATCCCAAAAGTTTAAGTATATCCTTTTTGCGTTGCTACTTGCTTGCTGCGGTTTGGCAGGCAATTGTCTAATATGCAATACATGTATACCTATCCAACATAACCGGCTCTCTGGCTTGTTTGAAGGTTATTCTTCTTATTATTATTATTGTTATATATACTTTGCACTATTATATTTATTACCATTACCACAACAGAAGGCAAATAAGTTTGTTACAACTTTTTATTTTATTTTAAAAGGCTAATGCATTATGCATTAATGAAATATACCTATGTACATAGCTGCAGCAAGTAGGGACGGAGAAGATTTTTAGAAAAAAATAGTACATAGAGTAATAAAGTGTATAATTATTTTGGCGTGTAGTTTAGTAGGAAAAGGTCATTGAGAATCACGTAAACTATACACTTCTATACTGACGTGTTTGTTGGTGGATGCATATTTTATGTAGTATCTATCCCAATTGGTGGAGTAAATTTCATGCATATTGACTTTATGTGTAAAAAAAATACTAGGGAAAAAGCAGCAGATAGAGCAGAAGCAGAAGAAGCATCTGCTTTTGTGGCGTAGTTTATGTTTGTGTGTGTGTGTCGTGATAAAATTGTGGTAATTTGAGTGTGTGCTCTGCTGCTGCTGACTCACTCTTCTCTCATCGGAAAAAAATTTACCTTTCCAAACTTTTAATAGTAATCATAATGAAATGTATTTAAAATAAAGGGTAATTGTATGTATAAATAGTATAGAGTGAGTGAGTGCACGTTCGCTTATCATTATGATCATCAGCAGCAGCAGCATGATGATGATCATCATGAATGAACAATCTTCATGCAAATAAAAAAATAAAATAGGTTGCTGTTCAAAGAGATGTGATGGTGCATCATCATCATCATCAGCATTTCCTCATTTTTGCTCCCTGTCGTGTTAACAATGGTCTGTTTATTCGACAGGATGTGAGTTCCTCATCATCTCATCTTTGAAGCGTCATCCTTGTCATTACCATTACCAAAAATATATTATTTCGATCTCAAATTATATAAGTAAAAAAACAAATGCCTTTTAATGGACAATACAAATGCATATTGGTATAAAAAACAAAAGATTTTGCATACAAAATAGCAATTACCAAACGCAATGAATATTTTACTCATTGTATCATCCACTATTATATTTTTTGTTTGGCTGTAATTAGAAGAAGAAGAAACTTTTTTTTAAAAAAAAGCTAGTATACTTTCGGCTGTTATTTAAAATGAAATGAGAATGATGAGCTGAGTATAATAATAATAATTACAATTTTGTTTGTAATCGTTTTTTACTGCAGTAATAAAGCTACTACTATTCAATAGCTGTTTTTAACATTTAGAACAGAAGCTCATCATCATCATCATCCCCATCATTAGTATTCTTTTTAAATAATAATTAATGTTGCTCATTCAATCCTGTTCTTTCTTTTTTCCATATTTCCTATGCAAATGATACTCGTGTTTGTTCTACATATGACAAAATATAATGATCTATTATACTGGCATATACACAATAAATTGACTTTCTTAAGGAAAAAAGAGAATGAGATATTTTTAAGTGAACTGTAATATTACCCGCTACGTATAATACACCACCACCAAGCCCAAAAAAACAACACTAATATAATATAATGCACTCTCTTTCATTCGGAAAGTCGCATTAAAATACGGATATGTTTATTACATCCTTGTTAAGTTGGCAGACACTGTGATTACATAAAGTGGTTTACTGCTGTATTGTTTTGTTGCTGTTATTATTATTATTATTGCCGTAATGATTTTTTATACTTTAAAAGGAAAGTACAAGTTTATAGGCACATGCCTATATGATGGTATGATAATGTGATGTATGGTTCTGAAAAAAAACTTTATGATGTTGTTTTAGAGAACGTGTGAGAGTTGCAAATGTGTATTATACACATAACTACATACATATAAAAATGTAATATGATATGATTTCTTGCACGTTGAAATTATATAGGTATCTGTCTATATATATTAATTCAAAGGCAAACATAAAATTTACGATTGCAATCAAAAAGATGTGTATCTAGTAAAAGTATACAGAAGAGATTGTTTATCATTCAGATTTACGCTTGTTTGTTTTTCCATCTTGACTTGGCAGAATGATGGTATGAATGTAAATTATCGAGAATTTGATTATTCAGATGATCTAGATTAGAAGAATTAAATAAATAGATAGGGCAAGACAGGGAGGAGACGACGAAGTCGAAGAAAATGAAGAATGGTCATGTTGTTGTTGTGTACAAGAGGATATACATACATACATGTATACCTAGAGGTTATATGTGCGAGAGTAATGTTGAAATATTAAATTTAGAGGCCGATCGATGTTGACAAATTGGAGTCAGTAAACTTCAAACGGAAGCAGTTCATCTGAGCTCGAGGCTGTTCATTGAAGAAAAAAGTGCAAGTTGATGGAAGAATGGTGGTGGTGGTAGTCTAAAGAATATATATATAGAAGTCTGAAACTTTACAAGGGTATTTGTCTCTATAATACATATTTTTTAGCACTATACTGCAATTCGTATGTCTGCTGCTACTACCACTACTCCTTTAGCATGTTTGACAACCTACGAGGAGGTGTATTTATTCAATAAATGTCAAAAAGTCATGCAAACTTTTGTCACTGCCTTGTCTTGTTTGGCAGCTTCTTACAGTAAAGTTATGAAAAATTCACAATTTTACACGGCCTACCACCACCGAACGCCACGCCACACGCATAGCTAAATTTAGAATGGAGAAAATGTATATAATAGGTATTACGAATCTACATAGATAATGGATCTATGCCTAATAATATATGAGTATACGCAATCAAGATTATTTTTTTACATAAGAAAAAAAAACATACATTTGTGTCTAAATTTATAAAGAAAAAAAATATATTCTCATATAGTACGTTCCATACAAAAATCTACTACTACTCCGCTACTTGGCTTTGTTTAAAAAACCTATTGAAGACAGATAAGACATCAGAGAGTGGTGTTGTTGGTAGCACACAAACTTGTTCTCGCTCCTTTTCATCAAGTAGTGGTGGGACTACTACTGCTGCTGCTGCTCGTTTTGTTTGTTGGAAAGAAACTGTCAAAAACTTTTGCTATTCTGTCTGTACTACTAACAGCATAGCAAAGCAGGAGCAGGAGCAGCCAACACCACTCATTTCCATGAAAGTTGGAAAAGAAAACTTTACAGAAATGGAAATTCCTTGAGTGAGTCACAAAGTCCCTGCTGCCCTGTTCTCTTATTCTCACTCGTCCTCATTGACTAGTTGGGAGTGACGACTGACGTCTACTGTTCTCTTTCTTCTTCTTCTTCTTTTTTCCACGAAGGAAATGAAACAAACGGAAGTTTACTACAGTTGAATGTGGGATGATATGATGATGATGTGTAGTCATGAATGATTTGTCACAACATGAAATTCTCTTCTTTTTTTGCGAAAAAAAGAAGGGAGTACTCAAACATTTGGAGAGAGAGAGAGAGACATATCTAACTTTATAGTGTGTGTGTGTGTGGGAAATGGAGCAAAATGTGTGTCACATGAAGGCATGGGGGGCTTGTTGGTTTTTAGACTGGTTCAGGGTTTTCTGCTCATGGATGCGTAGTGCAAAGTTATCATGTATTTTTAATGAGTCAACTTCACTTAGCTTTTCCTTTTCATAATAAATTATTGAAAGTTGCTGGAAATGGTTTTGTCACGCTGTTGGTTAGTATATACCATGAGGATGATGATGATGATGATTGTCGTTAGTCGTTAGTCGTTAGTGCGCAACCACTTAAAAAAGTTGATAAAAATATAATAATAATTTGCTTCCAAGACTCTTGTCACAGAAAATAAACCAAAAAATACACTCTAGCTGAGATCTTATCAATTTATTATTGCTTTCAGCTCTTCTCCTTAGAAAATGGTCATTTTCGCTTGAAAAAATCTGTTCGTGACATTTAACCATAAATCTTTAAGTATTTGTGGTGTCTCAATAATAATGACACATTTGTGGAAAGGAAACCACATTTGAAGATTTTAAAGTTTAAAATCATTACCAGAAATGAGATGAGACGCTGTCTGAATTGAATTGAACTTTAATCCCACATGAGTCACCACCACAAAATTTACTATTTTCACTGTAATTCATACATTCCATTTGGGAAGATATATTAGGTCATTACAATAGCCAATACTATACAATAATGCGTACTTTAACTTGGGTCATATCAGCAGTGATTTTGTTGACAAGATAAAAGAAGAAAGAGCAAACTTTCCTTTTAAAAACGTTATCAAAGTTAAACATCGTTATCGTTCTGTGTGTAGTTCGGCCCCGTTTTACGATTTTACGTTGTAAGCACACAATACGTACTTATTTAGAATTGCTGCACGCCGCAGTAATATCAATTGAAATAATTGATGGCTGGCTATATATACACCACTCTCTGCCACTCCTCTATATCTAAAAAAATACCAAGTTTTAAGTTGGAACAAGAAAAAAGCCATGTAAAAAGCAGCAGCAACAACAACAACACTGCAGCAGCGACACGGTGACATCGATTCCTATCAAAAAATAAAACATACAAAAATACTGCCATCCATAATGAAACTGGGGCAAACAACTAATTGAACCTCTCCACCAACTCCCTTAACGACTTGGCCCCACACAAATGAAGAATGCCATTTTTTCTGCTGTTGTTATCGAGGGGCATTCCAGAAAAAAAATAAAAGGGAAGTGCGCTGCACTTTTTGCACGGTTGCTATTAATGCACACATATAACACCATAAGCATACTCTTGTCGCACATTAAACCAAGTACTTTTACAACGTTTTTTATGCAAGCGGGCTCAATTCTCTTGTGATCGGCGGTATAAAAAAATCGACGTATTCACCATTCCCGATGCTTAGACACATGGGACATGGCATAACCCTAAATTTATGTGAGAGAAACCATTTCTTTCCAGCAGTTATGTCATGCCATGCCACACACACTGCACTGCACTATTACTGCTGCAATTCCACTTTGCAAACAAACAGAGTACCTCGCACTCATAACATAATAATAGGCTGTTTGTGCTTTCTTTATTTTTCCATTTTATCAATTTTTATGATGTAGATACATATGTAAAAGCATGTATGCAGTTTACATGTATGTATGTATGTATGTATGTATGTAGATGTATGCGACTGAAACGGTTTCATTTCAAACGGTATAATGCCATTATCCCTTGACACAAGCCATTTTTCATTCATTTTTTTGCATGTTTTATTTCTGGTTAGGCTCCTCGCTCGCGTCATACTGTTTTAGTAAAGGAGACCTTCAATTTACACTGGGGATACAGGACAATCGATAATTCCAGAGTTTACATCAGATATGTAGGGAAAAGGGTATTACCCATGCACAAATTTTTTTTATTGAAGTATTAGATGGAATGTTTGCCTGTGTTCTGAGAGCTGACACTCACTCTTTTTTTGTGTATAAGTTCACAGGATACACATTCTAGATTTCATTTTATGACATTTTTACACAAAGAAATTTGTTATGTGTCACAGCACCACACCACCGCCACCATTCATGCATTCAATAGTAGTGTATACCAACGTGTGTACATGTACATATGAATGCAGTACGTATTCAATAGAAAACTTTTGAAGCGCCACACACTGGGACTGGCAATAATGAAACACTCAGAAAGTATGCATGTTACACAGTCATTTCCTGAAAATTCTCAAGCAACTTGTAGTAGCAGTAGTGTGCAGTACACAAAAGGAAATGTACTTTCATTAAACAACAACGATGATTTGTGGAATGAGCTATGCAAAAAAAATCTAATTTTGCTTGTGACAAATTATATTATTTTTGGTGGCTTTTTTGTAGAGAACAATGCAATGAAGATATAGAGCATAGATATCTGCGTACAACAAAAATGAAACATTTTCTTGTTATTATTATTATTACTACGGTCTAGATGAAGGTGTAACATTTGCTATAAACAACAATAACAGAATATGAGCGACAGCGAGATTGCTGATTTGCGACGGACAAACAGCTCTTTGCTTTATACATTTTGCCAACGATAAACATGCATGCATTCATACATTCTGTAATGTGTACCCGCATATATTTTGATGATGCAAGTTTCATTGCGTGATTTTTTGACGTTACAAATAACTAGGCACGTACACACAGATAAGTAGGTATATACATTATGCATGCATGCACCTTTTGTATATCGTCCTTTCGAGGATCTTCTGACAATCCTGTACAATTTTATTTTGTACTCTTCACTCTCACCACCTATTTATTATCCCTAAGTGAGAGCTGTTACTTCTTGTCTGAGAAATAATGGAGAAGACACTAATCCGGAAAATAATATGAAGAACATGGAAAATTGTACACATTATGGATAATACGTACACGAACATAAATGCATTATGCATAATAATATCATCATCCTTTTTTATACCAGAGAGCCGAGCAATTTGGGGTTTTGTACAGTACTTGCGCTCATTCATTCATACATTCATGCTGGTATTATGACACGAGTCAGAACAAGGCATAATGTGGAAAATGAAAGGAAAAATATGGCTTAAATAAAATGAAGATGATTAGAGAGAACAGGCACAAAATTCCACGCTTTGGGGTAAAAAATTTTTTTTTCCACTGCAGATTTCATGCATAAGTAGCACTTTTATTCATTCATTCATACCCTTCTTCTCCATCACACATTATTGAGTTAAAGTGCTATTTATTATAGAAACACTACTCGCTCTTCTTCACACTACTTTACAAACCCGAAATGCTAGGTGTAAATACGGGTGAAAAAGATGTAGTCTTGTAGTAGTAGTAGAAGTAGTTGTTGTCAAAAATTATCCCGACCTTGAAATGTAAGCACAGGGAAATGTGATGTGATGTGTTGTAAGTACCTCTATACCGTCGTGTAAAGTAGGTAGGTAGAAAACAGAGCTGATGATGAAACGTAATTTTCTTTCATCTGCACCTAACGGATTTTTTAACATCATCACATCCATCCATTAAACATTATGAATACATATAGGTACGTTGTAGTATGCAATCTCATACAAAATTCAAGATTTTTTTTTCTCTTTTTAATGTGCTGGGCGTTGTCGTCGCCATGTTGAGCCTTGAATATATTTTTTATATTCAGCAAATATTATCCAGGATTTTTTTTGTTCCATTCCCGAACAAATCCACTTTATTATCATAAAAAGCGAGCGACAACGACTGTACCTAGAAAAATTTACAAAAAAATCATGTCCTCGATAATATTTTTCTCATGATGATGATGGTGCATATGTCGTTGGAT
>JAHZMT010000899.1:0-15986 GCA_027743785.1 Sinhomidia bicolor | reverse complement strand
AACAGTGGTGCTAATGACCACGTTAGCTATTTTCAGAATGGTTTCTTTCTCCACAAAAAACGCAGTTCCTACATAAACCCTAAATCCTCTAATTGATCGAATAAATCTTTTCAGTAAAGCTGCATTTTTTACAATTACGCGACCATCCGGACCAGTACCACTAATCATTCCTGAATTTCTCCACACCCTTAGAAATCTGTTTGAACTTTCTTCTAGTTTTGCACAACTCCCAAATACGATGTAGAGGTACATGAAACAGTACACAGCACCTGAACCCAATTTCACTGCTCCGATTCCTCCAATTTTGACAAGTCCAAAGACGCCCAGTGTCACAAGGCACATCCAACTTGCCATAAAGACAGGCAGATGTAAATGGCGAAAACTTGACATCCACGCTGAGTGAAGAACTTGCATGTTCCTTACGGTTACTTGAAGGTCTTGGGATCTGGTTTTCGCTTGAATTTTAAAAGTTGTAAGATTAGCTGTCATTTTGTTTAGCTTTTCGGAGCAACATGTCAGATAGACGAACATGTACACAATCAACGTCATAGCGTTATAACTCTGTAATGTACAACATAATTAATTAATATAGTTGTGTCTCAAGTTCTGTAGTATCTCGAGTGTTGCTTTACTTACCAATCCCGCTGCCAGAAAGTATACATACGCCATGATTAACGGTAACCGCTTAAAAATAGATGCTTCTCGTGGATTTTCCAGTAACGAAGTGAAAAGATTTGGAGACTCTGGTTTCTTTAGCATCATTGAGATATTTTGAGAATACATTAAAAGAATTATACTCAACAAGAATTTAATTGGTTTTACAAATTGTATACTTTGCTTTCTTTCCAATTTATTTCCTGGCGCCAAACCAATTTTGTAAAATGATAAATAGCACTCAATTAATCGTGATAAGGATTTAGAAAAATATGTGGTAAAGCAAAAGTAAAAGGTATTTATACCGTATCCTATTATGTAGAAAAGATAGCTTATTGTTAATCCCAGAATCATTTGCAGAGGAAAGGAGGATCTTTTTAAGTAAATTATGCACAAAAGTCTAATCAAATGAAATGGATAAAACATCAGAATCGTAGCGCCAATACCAAATACTAATTTCTGAGCGTTTGAGCGAGGTTTGTGAATAAATTTAAAAGAAGGATCTACACAAAATGTTATGGTGCCTACAAAACAGGAGAAATTAAGGGTGTACCTTACAAGCCTAACAATTCCTTGAGGGAGCATGATTTATACTCTTGTTAACATAAACTCTTGTTTCGCTAAAATGAAATAACTAAAATATAAAAAATAGAATTGCAAACAGAAGTAAAAGGAAATATGTTGACAGAAAAGTACTGAGAATAGCAGGAATGACGGCAGTAGAAATTAAATGTTGACAGTAACTCTTTTTTATACATAAACAAATCATAAGGGAAAATGCAATAATAAGTCATAATAACCATTGCTAGCTACTTAATTGAACTGTGATAAACGTTCATTTCGATATTACATTTTATATCTCCATACAATTTTATTGCTACATATATATGGTCCATGGTTCCATAAGACACTATCTTTTTTAGCTAACGAAGTAATAAATAGTAAAGACATTATTATTAGCTCCCCTTTATTCACAGCATATATACATACACAAATAAATGTCCAATAATTTACTCTGAAGCTTCCTATCAATAGTATTGACTTATAACTTATCTTTGGAGCATACTCAATCATAAAATAATTACACACGACCGCTATCGGAGACAAAAATATATGACGATTGTATTTTCTTATTTATTTTGTCAACTATTTAATTTATAACTTGATACTTTCGGGGAAAAAAAACTTTATGCTCATTGGTACAAAGTTGACAATTTTGGCAAAAAATTACACATGCTTCAAAAGGTGCACTTCTTGTTTAGCATGAGGTTGCTCAGGTTTCTGCAATGCTAATTCTCATAATAATGTACACAGTTCTTTAATTTATTTCAATTTACATATGCTTCAAAAGATGCACTTCTTGTTTAGCATGAGGTTGCTCAGGTTTCTGCAATGCTAATTCTCATAATAATGTACACAGTTCTTTAATTTATTTAAATTTCAGAAGAAAAAAATTTATTTAAAAAATTAAACGTATTGCACATCCGCCTCGGCACAAACTTCAACATCATTATCTGCAACATCGTACACAATATACTGAGCCGTCACATGTTTACCTCTCATTTTTGAGTCTGCAATACCCGCTCCACTTATTGTGTAGATTTGCCTAGCATTCAAAAGTTTTGTTGGTGTAACCGGACCATAATCATGTACAAAGTTAATTTCACCATCACTACTTTGGATGTGGAATCGTACTCCCAATAACCTTGCGATATCTTGACTGGGTGCAAAGTCGAGTTGAAAAGTTCTGATGACTCCGTCAGTGGGAACGTGACAAATGGCATCACTGTCTAAACAGGAGTCAAACCGCCATTGAGTTGCATGTGATTTTCCTCCTGTAGCAAAAATTTAAGGAAACGTTTAACTTAAGTTTTTAAAGAGTAAGTTTGAATTAACAATTCTCATTTTCACGCACCACATGCTCGCATGCCTTTGAGTAAACCATTGCCCTGCAGCTTCTGCATGGTTTTCGTAATTACTGGTTCACTGATGTTCATATCTGGATTAATATTAAACAAGCTTTTATCTTGAACTACTGAGGTTGTTGCTACAATAACTGTAGACAACAATATCAGTTTAATTGTTGCCATCATTTTGGGTAAAAATAATTTATAAAAAATAAAATTTTTAATAGAATGTCTAGTAGCTAAAAGTTGCTGCAAAGCCTTTTCTGTCAACAATTCTACGGTTCATTCAGTCGTTTCTGTCCCCCAATTTATACTTTATCTGAAAATATACTTTTTATTTATGTATTGCTGCATTTTACGATAGTGCCTGTATTAACGACAATGAACAATTTATGCAGGCATCTTGTCTTTATTGTCAATAGAATAAGTGACTAAGGGTAAGATTAAGTAAATGCATAATTGTGGCATAGTATATTGTTCATGCATTATTTTTAAAAAACCGCTGTATTAATGTATGGCTTCATATATTTATATCATCGCACATATTTAATGAGAGCATCAACTGTCCCATTCACACGATGCGTGGGTGGGTAGACATAGTTATTTGAATGAATTAACAATGGTAGATAAATCATCTGACTAAAATGCTTGTACAAATTCTGATCGTAAATATATGCATATTAAGCCATTTCAGTAAAAGGTTTGTAGAATTTATTTCATTTTTAGCTATAAAAATAGATATAAGCTAGCTTTTAGCTATTTTTTCGTCAACTTTCTAGCAGTTGGTCATAATTTTAAAAGCACTTGCCTGCAGTGCGGGTGTTGTAATCGTAGTTACATTTAATTAGTGAGTGCATCAACCATTCAGTTTAGTGAAGGACACCGGAATTCATTTGATTAGTTCTGGTGCAACTGGAGACTTCCAGCTAAAGCCATAACTTTATTATAATAATGCTGCAACAAGACATCTAATGAATATCAATGTTAGTTCATAAATATTAATGTGCACTACTGGCTGCATGTGATATGGCATTAATATTTGCAAAAATTACATTAAATGAACTTGTCCTTGACAATGACAAAGAATGCTTAAAAATTGCATCCAGTAACTTGACCATTTTAAATTTCTTTTGTTGACTAAGGAATTTTAAATTGTAAAAAACAAGGTTGGATTTATAATTAGCAGCATTTTGATTTCGTCAATATTCTATAAACAGAAAAGCTTACACAATATTTTATACAAATATAACGCCATATGCTTGCGCCGTTTCGTAGTAAAATTAAATGTTTGCATAATACATTCTTTCTACCTTGTAGTAGTAGATATAAGAAATAAAATTAAAAATGTGATCCAATGTAAATATAATTTGTTTTAAGTGACAAAAAAGTGAGAAACTTAGATTTTAATGTTTGTTTTCATTTAATGCTGCTGTGTGTATCAGTCAAATAATTTGACCCAAAATGAGCTCCTGTTCCGATGAAATTATAAAGTAAATGTATACGGTACGCGGATACATTGCATCGTACAATCCAATGTTGATTTTCACAACAATCCTTGATTAAAATGTCATTTAACCGTAGGCATCCAAGAGAATATTTTTAAATAAAAATTGTCCATAAATCATTTCTTTTTACTGACTAATAACTTGGACCAATTTTTAACTCTATCTCCAAACATCAAGATACGTTTTCAACCTTCAACAACTTATTGACTTTACCAAATGCTACAACAATTAAACTGTTAAACAGAACAAAACGTTTGAAAATGAGTAATGTAAAAAATATATGCAAATTAATCATAGTCATAAAAGCTTTGCCAACCTCAACCTTAATAAATAAATAAATGAATTTTAGAAATGAGTGATTTCATCGTGATTACACTTCACCTACCTACACATTCTAGTATTAGTAGACATATAATGCACATCCTATCAAATATCTGGCATTTCCCCCCTCGTACTTTATTTCAGCAATGAATGAATATTTATTTCCAGTTACAAAATTATTTCTTATCAGTATCTTATCGGAATGGACTTTTGCCATCATATTATCAAAAAATGGCATCATCATTACTTTACAACAACAGATAAAACACCGAGTCAGCAAAACAATACCTTCAACAAGTGTGAATGATTTTGCAAAGTCATTTTCCTACGACTCTTGCTCGAATTCAGCTTCATTGGCCCAACATAATTGACCCACTTAAATTAGTCTTTTTTATATGAAAAAATAAAAAATATTTCTAAAATGATGCGAACAAATTTGTGGACCGGCACAACCATCCTGTGTCTCTTTGCTCTTCTCGCTCCACATTGTGTCAGTGCATCTCAACAAAAAATAACGTTTTATGAGCTGCCAAACTGTGTCACTAATGGAAAAAATGAGACAATCACTAATTCGAATACTACTATAGGGAACAATTGGCTAACCAACGCAACTTCAACTCTGGTTGTGGGCGTGTAAGTTTTGTTAAAAAAGTGAACATGTATAACAAAAAATAACACGTACTTAAAAGTTTGTTTTGTTTGTGATTTTTGTAGATGGAAAATAAATATTCGAAACGCCACTAACGGAGCATCTACCCAGTTGACTTTTACTGGGACTGATCCTCCAATTGGGAGATGTATAAATAAATCTATTTGGCCAGTGCCCGGCTGGCAGAATCATACTATTACTAACGCAACACGGTTTGGCCCTGCGGACATGACCACATCCCAAGTTTTTTTGTACTCTGGAGTAGACTTTACTGGAACACTGCTTACGATAAATGGTGACAGTAACAATTTGGGTTCTATACAAGTTCGGTCTTATGCTCATTTTAGCAATGACACGTGGACTTTGTTCTCCCAAACACTATATAACGGAACGGTTACATATCTTCGTCCATCTTCAGCAACTGTAAGAGATAGTTTTGTAGTTCAAACGAACGTTAACTACTCGGTTCGGTCTGTGCGTAAAGGACAGCATATCGTGGGAACTACGACGACTCCGCGATCAAATACAACTAAAAGAAATCATGCAGAGAGAAATGTTGTCAAAATGGCAATTGTTTCACTTCTTCTGATTGCTGTTTTTGTTTTTAACTAAATAATAAAAATTAATTTTAAAGCTTGTATTTTATGAACGTAATGTTTTGTTTGAATTTTTAAAGTTATTCATTCAATAAATAATTTGTATTGAATGATGTTAGACGAGTTGTTCCTTTTCCATTATTCGTGCCGTTTTGTCTCACTGTACAGATGTCTAATTACACGCAAATTTCCTCATATAAATAATCAATGTAATGTAATGATTGGTCTTTTTAAATACAAATACTTTTGCAATATTCATTTGATTTTATGAAACGAGAATTTTAAAATATGCCTTTTGTAGAAATCGATGCATTAGTTATATCGCCTGCTCTTTAGCATTAATTTGAACTTTGACAAAATTCAAATAACCATAGACTTTTATTGCATTTACTATTTTAAATGTATTACGAAACTTCTCCGTGGATATGGTCTTTAAATATATTTTGGTAAATGAAAATGTTGAAGATTATAATCTTGTTTTTAAATTTTTTTGGCGACTTAAGGTAAGCTGATCGTAGTAAAATTAAATATGTTTTTCTTTCTTGCGTAGATAGTGAATACGCAATTACTCGTATGTAGATTTTAATAGTAAAAAGCGAATAGGTTTTAATCTATTGTTGTTGTACTATTAGTTAAAATATTTGACAGAAAACTTCTTCCTGTCCTTATAAAATTATAAAAGTAAATGTATCCAGGAAGAAAACATGCTGCCGCACAAACATGTTATTTTTCAAAAAAACAATAAACATCCTTCATCAATAAGTTTCAGTTTTAGCATTAATGCTCATATTTAATTAGCCATTTTCTACCTCTTACTTAGACTTGATTAACGTTATCATAAAAATTTTAATCATTCTATTTCTGAATAGAAACGTATTCCCATTGTGCAGTTTATTTGAAAACAAGAAGACCATACATTTGATATCTTCAACTTGACTCTTGACTTGACCAAATGTTACCCACAATTCAATTATTGGGTACAACAAAACTTGAATTTTTAACTTTTGAAACTTTGAATTTGGACTTGAACAACTGAATTTTTGCAATAAGTATTGTCATCACAGTTACATCACAATTCAATTATATTTATCAGATGACCAAATCGGTAATGTACAAACATCTTTGCTTCTTCGTACGTCATTTCAGCAATGGATGAATATATTTCCTTCCAGTTACCATCAATTGTGTAGTTCTTATCAGTACATTATCAGATTTTTTAATCTTATTTATCAAATAATTACAATGTCATATAATACGGATAAAATTCTCATACAGTAAAACAATACCTTAAACCAACGTAAAAATATTTTTAAGGTCATATATAAACTACTGTTATTTCAATACAGCTTCATTATCATTAGCCCAACAGAAATTGCTCATCTAATTAATATTTTGAATTAAAAAATACTAATATGTTTCTAAAAAAAATCCAAATAGATTTGTCGGCCAGCACAACTATCCTGTGTTTTTTGGTTTTCCTTGCTCCACTTTGTGTCACTGCATCTCAACAAAAAATAACGTTTTATGAGCAGCCAAACTGTGTCACTAGTGGAAAAAGTGAGACTATCACAAATACAAACAGTACTCTAGGAAACACTTGGCTAGCCAACGCAAACTCAACTCTTATTGTGGGCGTGTGAGTTTTGTTAAAAAAGTGGACACATTTATAACAAAAAATAACGCGAACCTAATTTTTTTACTTCTGATTTTTGTAGATGGAAAATGAGTATTCGAAATACCACTAACGGAGCATCTAACCAGTTGAGTTTTACTGGCACAAATCCTCCGAATGGAAGGTGTATAAATAAATCTACTTGGCCAGTGGCCGGCTGGCAGAATCATACTATTACTAACGCAACACGGTTTGGTCCTGCGGACATGACCACATCCCAAGTTCTTTTGTACACTGGAGTAGATTTTACTGGAACATTGCATACGATAAATGGTGACAGTAATAATTTGGGTTCTATACAAGTTCGGTCTTATGCCCATTTTAGCAATGACACGTGGACTTTGTTTTCCCAAACACTATATAACGGAACGACCACATATCTTCGTCCGTCTTCAGCAACTGTAAGAGATAGTTTTGTAGTTCAAATGAATGTTAACTATCCGGTTGGCTCTGTGCGTAAAGGACAGCATAACGTGGGAACTACGACGACTCCGCGACCAACCACTACGACAACGCGACCAACTACAACGACAACGCGACCAACTACAACGACAACGCGACCAACTACAACGACAACGCGACCAACCACTACGACAACGCGACCAACCACAACGACAACGCGACCAACCACAACGACAACGCGACCAACTACGACTACTTTGCGACCAAACACAACAACCACGCCGTCAAATACAACAACTCCAAGAAATCATGCAGAGAAAAATTCCTTTACAATTACAATTATTTCACTTCTATTGATTACAATTTCAATTTTTAAGTAAATAATAAAATTAATTGTAAAACTTAATGCACGCAAGGTATTTTCTGGTTTGTTTTTATTTTAGTAAACTCAGATTTTTACGCATATCAAGCTTCTACAATAATTAATTTTTAAAAACAAAATTGTACAACATTGACTATTTTTGAATGTTTACAAATTATACAGTTACAATTAGGTTCCATAGCTTAATTTAAATTAGTTATGAACTACATCTTTCTTGTTGAAGGTATTTCTAATCAAGTTACTGCGCATGTTAATTTTAAAAAAGAGACTCCTTTAATTGCCATTGTACATTTTCGACAAATTCAGCAAGAACTTATATCTATCACGTACAAACGTAAAATAAATATATTTTCACTATACTCTGTTCTCTAGACAAGAACTAGTGTGACAGTGGTGCTTATTACTACGTTAGCTATTTTTAAAATAGTTTCCTTCTCCACAAAAAACACAGCCCCTACATAAACCCTAAATCCTCTAATTGATCGAATAAATCTTTTCAGTAAAGCTTTATTTTTTACAATTACGCGACCATCAACACTTGTAGCGATGACCATTCCCTGATTTCGCCATGTCCTCAAGAATCTGGTTGAACTTTCTTCTAGTTTTGCACAACTACCAAAAACAATATACAAGTACATAAAACAATACAGTGCAGCCGAGCCTAATTTCACCGCTCCAATCCCTCCAATTTTAACAAGTCCAAAGACGCCTAGTGTCACAAGGCACATCCATCCCGTCATGAACACTGGTAGAAATGAATGTTGAAAACATGGCACCCACACCGAATGAAGAACTTGCATGTTCCTTACGGTTGTTTGAAGACAAGAATTATGAGTCCTAGTGTTCACATGTATTCTAGAAGTTGTAAGATCAACTGTCATACTGTTTAGCTTTTCCGCGCAACATGTCAAATAGACGAACATGTACACCACCAATGTGATAATATTGTAAGCCTGCAAACATAGTTGAATTAATAAAATTACTTTGTTCAAAAATGCATGAAGTATTTTTACTGACTTACAGTTCCCACTGCCAAGTAATAAGCATAAGCCATCATAAAGGGTAAACGCAAGAGAATAGATGCTTCCCGTGGATTGGTTAGCATCGAAGTGAAAATATTAGGAGACTCTGGTTTTTTTAATCAGCATTATAAGATTTTGAAGACTTAATAAACATAACATTGCCAACAAGAATTTAATGGGCAGTAAAAATTCTATTTTTTGCTTTCTTCTAAAATTGTCTCCTGTTACTAAGCCTACTTTATAGAATGACAAATAGCACTCAATTAATTTAGATAAACGTTTAGAAAAGTAAAAGGTAAAGGACATGTAGAAGGCGTTAATCCCGTATCCTAGTGTATAAAAGAGATAACTAATTGTCAGCCCAAAAAACTTTTGAGGTAGTAGAGTAGATCTTTTTCAAGAAAATCATACACAGATAATATCCAAGCAAATACAATGGATAAGAAAAAACAATCATAGAACCAATATAAAATATTGGCTTTTGAATATTTGAACGGGGTTTTTGAACAAACGTAAAGGAACGATCAACGCGAAATGTGATGGTGCCTATGAAACAAGCTAAATTAAGGAGGTATCTTACTAGATTGGCGATTTTCTGAGGCAGCATGATGCAGTCTTAGCTCTACATAAACTTCCTATATAATGGCACTGTTGTACTAGAATTCTAAACAAACAGGTAATATCTTTTTTACTTCGAAATGCAAGCAGAGAAAGAAGAGTAATAATGAGCAGTACAGTCGCAAAGAGTGGCAAAAAGGTTTTAGAAAAGAATACAATGACGTTTGCAGGTAAACAATGTTGACAGTCTCCTGTATTTTTAAATACATATGAACATATGTACATAAATAATTAAGAAAACTGCCGTATCACTATTAGCTGATAATTTGAATATATTATTTGCTGCGCTAAACAGTCATTTTGTAGCTGACAATCGTTCATTTAGCAGAGATTGGTAATTTTTCTTCCTTATTTGTTATCATAAATTGGCTGATAATGTGCATTTTCAATTTAAAATTTAACAACTATTAAGTGTAAATGCAAGGTGCACCAGAACAAAAGTAAAAAGACTTGTAGTTCTTAAAAATAGCTTGCATACATTTGAATCTACAGCATCATCGGCGACTATCAACGTATACTGCCGTAGACGCAGTATACTGTAGTGCCAGACTGAGCTAGTAATAAGCAGATTAATCATTCTAAAGCCTTGCAAGGTAGAACACAACTCCTGAAAAACAAAGTCCTTTTGTAAAAATTTACAGTAGATTTATAATGCACCGCAGAGCATAAGGTTATATTAATTAAAAAGGTAATTGCACTTGAAAATGAATAAAAAAATAAACCCTACTCTTAGATAGATCAGATACCAATCTCTGCAGAATATTGCCTTTTTTACCTTAGCACAGATAGTTGTTTTGATGCTAATTAACAGTTCAAGGAAGACTGTATTATTTAGTCTGTATTATTGTGAAATGTTGCTTTCCTTTTGTACGTAGTGGAGTGAAATTCCAGGCCCTTAGTGAAGAAATAAAAATACAATGATAATATAGGAAAAGTAGCAATTACTTTAATATTTTACTGGTGACTCCTGTTGTTATGACTTTGTGAATATTTTATCACTACACTACCTTTTAATATAATATGTTTATAAATAATCAATACATATCTAGTACAATCTTAACTGGATTTTATGAAAAGGAACAATTATTTTTAATTAGCTGCCCTGATAATATTTAGCAGTATGCCTCCTACCCCAATGGTTGGTTTTTAATACACCTATTCGCTATCCAACCAAGTAAAGTCTACTTCCCTGTTTTGAAGAAAAAACTTAATATTTTTCTACCTACATATACATAAATATAGCATCACAAAAATAATAGTGTGATTTTAGGATTTATACATTAGGGGCTCTACTGATGAATATAGGTTTATGTGAAAAATGATCATTTTTGGATGTATGTGTATTTAGTTTGTTTTTACGATTACAAACAAGTTTGCAAACATTTTAGTTTTTTCTTAAATTTTAAATAAATTGAATATCTCTCTCGTTACAAACTACACATTTAAAATATTTACATTTATATAAGTATGAGTTCATCAACCAATCTTGTTGAACTTACATAGGCATGTAGCTTGTTTTGATGCAACTGGGTTAACTAATTAAAGTCAGTTTAGGGTCACGTTCAGACTACATTATTATGCTGCAGCAAGAAAAATTATGAATAAATATTTAATATTTTTTTTCATGTAATTTTTCCTCAATTTGTAAAATATGCTCAGTTTTCATTTTATTGTGTCTCATTGTTTACAGCAATTATTAAGTTTTTAATAATATATTTAGTAAGTAAATATTTGAATCATGGAACCCAAGTTTGTATTAATCATATGAAAGCACAGCAGCACCGTGTTTGTTGTACATACAAAAAAATTGCCACATCTCATAGTAATTGGTTTTGTCGCAATCCATATTTTTCGTAAAAGCAATCTGCTTTCACCACATTTTCTAAAATTGATTACATGCCGAGAGGTGGAGTGAACCGAGACAATCAATCCTACATAATAAGACGCTGATACAGCTATTTGCACTCCTATGAGTAAAATACAAAGCCAAAAAGATAGAGGCACATGACCAAAACATACTATTGTCACCCACAAACATAGCACAGCGGCGAATTGACAAAATGTCATAAACATGCAGTAAAAGTAACTATAGAAACGGCTCAACACATTATGGCATAGATACAACTGCGTATACAAATGATGAATCATTCTTGAAAATAATCGAGTTGATGGCGACCGAATAGCGTCAATTATAAAGTCGTAGGCGTCAATACGACAACAGTCGAGAATAGTAATAAATGCGAAATAGTGATAAGAAACGGAAAAGAAGAACATTGTCGTTGCCAGTACTCGGAAAAACGTCCACATTGAATATGCCACAACGTTGTCAAAAAATCCCTGCAAAAATGTCCCCTGAACAAGGTAAAATGTTGGGTCAATGTTAATATGAACCATACAGCAGGCAGCAATGGGTGTTCCAGTATTCATTAAATATAACCAATTAGCGTATAATCGGTATAAAGGGGCGCGTCCCTTATAAAATTTTGTGCTTGCGTTTACATCAGCTAAAAAAATTTCAAGTTTGCAATCAGAACCTCTACATAACAACAACAACTACTACTACAACAGATTAAAAGGAACTTACCCAAAATTACGCGTTGTTTTAATTCTAGTAAAGCGTTAAAACCCCCAACCACGTCGACTGCTAAACGATTTAGTAGAATGTCCACCACTACAGTTCCAATTCCACAAACAAATGCCAATACGTACAATGTCCTGTGCAACCAGTTCATTTTATCTACTTTCCATGATGTCTGATGGCAGTATATTATATAAGGACATAAAATTACTCCATACAGGAGAAGACAAATGTTTTCCAAAGTTCGATTAAAACATATTTTGTTAGTGTAGTTAAAAGTCAAATGTCCGTGTTTGGTAAACGTAAAAGGAGTGTCGGGCCATATTGATTGAAAAGTTTTACTGTAAGCATAAGCAATTGTTAATGGTGTTTTGAAGCAGCTTTTAACAGAGTTCCAATTTCTGTCAAAAGTGCTAAGATAAAGATTTAGCTGCATTTTCAAGGCCATTGAGGGGACTACGTATTTGTAAGAAAATTTTTATAATTCTAAAACAAACTTTCACCCAGCCTTTCTAGCCACTGGAGCTAAACTTTTGGTTTGAAAGCCAGCTCGAGACTTTTGGTTTTTTATTTTTTATAGTTGCTTTTGCAACTTAATCATACTCTGTTGTACATGGCATATACCGTAATTTATGAAAACCATATCCCACAAATCATTCATTGCCTTTGTTCTTTAAACAGCAGTTTCTTATTTTGAAATCACACTTTTTGTCCATGAAAACGTTTACGTTATTTTTAATTTTGATTTTACATACATATGTACGCTGTATTTGACAATATGTAGTGTGTGGTTAGTCAACTAATTTTGAACAATTTTAAAATAACAAATAAATAACATTTTCCGGGCACAGCAATCTATTTAATAATGTACGTATTCTTGTTGATTTATGCCAATAATGAATTATAAAGATATACAAGTAGCATGTCTATCCCTTGCAAATAAAAAATTAGTAATTTTTGTTTCGTAACTACACATGCACATTTAAAAATTATCATGTCAAGCTTATTTAAAAGTCAACAACTGCTTACGAAAATAAAAGTAATATGATTTTGTTGCAAACCAGATTATTTTAGTTTATAAAATATTTGTATACATCCCAAATGCAAATTAGTTTTGGCAAAGATTTTAATAGACAACTACTGATAGGAAATTCATATAAATTATGACTTGGCGACTACATAATATCTTGATTGCATTGTACCACGACCACAAAGTTCCAAAAAACTCGGTTTCAAATTAATTTTTATCCTTATTTAGCAAAACTAATGTTGCAAAATTGTTCAACAAAAAGTTCAAAAGATGTGGAACCGTGCCCCTTGACATTATAAACAAGTGTCCACAGGAAACATTGAGACATTTTGCTGACTTCCACAATTTCTTTGAGAATTTACTTTGACGAATTTCTCGATTTTTTAAGTCTACAATTTTTCTAGAAATGTCATGAACCTGTAAGCACATGCCCACGTAAATTGACAGCATACTTGCCATTTGCACTCCACACATGGCAAATGACAAGCAGACAATAATGTGAATCCTTCCAAGACACTCAAATGCTGTCCAGAAGAACAAGGCCGCAGAGAATTGACAATATGACACATAAATTAAATAAAAGTCATTAAAGAAATCTCCCTGTAAAATATGGCTTAGTCGTAGTTGTGTGTACAAATAATGCAATGTTTTTGTCGGAAGAATTGAAATGTTTGCCTGCAATCCACTCAAAATGTAGTCGTACAAATCCAGTCGACAACAGTCCAAAATTAAAATAAAACAAAAAAACCGGGGACCGTGCAACAAAAAGAGAACAGCGAAAGAAATCATTCGTATTAACACAATGAGGAGATTAGTTTCTTGGGCATCTTGTATGATGAAAAATAGTGGGTCAAGATTGAAAAAAACAAGTGACATGGCAAACAGTGGTAGCATTACGAGCAGATTATTTAATGAGTGAGCAAAGAGAATGTACTTCAGCCGTCGGAAGTTGTAACCTCTCATAAAGCTTTGCTGAACTTGACATTCCAAAATGTGATCTGAAGGGGACGTAAGGAGTAAAATAGTAGCTTTGAAAATATATTTAAAAGCCCAATAATAAATATTAAACTTTTTAGTGAAATAATTTACCGTAAATAAGTTGACGACGAAACTTTGTTAATGCGTTGAAGGATATTTTTAAATGATGTCCACAACGAGAAAGATTCTGGTCAAATAGTATACAGCAGAGAGAAGAGACACTGGCTACTAAACACAACGAAATATGAACCCATCCAAACGTTTCGAAAGAATGACGCTGCAAAAGAACGTACACAGGAAGAAGTATGCCATAGAGGAAAAGATAACTGGTTTCAAGAATTCGCCAGTACAATATTTTTGAGTCAGTGAGCAATGTAAGGTCACCTGTACTAGTGAACATTACTGTAAACTCGTGCCAAAACTTTTGAAATGATTGACTGTATAGTGAAGCTACTCCTAGTGGACTTTGCGTGAAATATGATATTGTTTTTAAAGTTTGTCTGAAAAATCGTCGGAATCTCTTTTTTTCTTTTGTGGCCATTGTGGTGTGCAACTATACAGAAATATTAAAATCAAGTTAAGAAGAGAAGTTGAAACGTTAAAGTTGGAAGTTAAAATGAAATGATGGCGGAAGTGCACGATTACTATTATGATGCCAATTTTGCTGACAATTTAAAAAATACAAAAAGGCCTTGTTGCTCTAAAGCCTCTACAAGCTGGTATTATGCATGTAGGTAACGAATGGAAATATACACAAAATTACATGGGAACAATGGAGCAATAATAACCATTTACCGCAATAATATTGACATTATATATAAATATGTGCACCGATACTAAAAACGTGTAGTTTATATCAGAAGATCAACTTGTATGGTATTTTATAATGCTCGATGAACTAAAATCCAAAATAATTATGCGACTGAAAGGATTATGTAAATTATCAGAAAATTGGTTTTTTAAATGAGATATTGCCAATACCATAATTTTGATTTTTTAGCCTTGATTCGTTCAGAATAAATTGATTTTGAGAGGATCAAATAAATTGAATAGATTATTATTTTTTAATTTAAAGTGAATAATAAGTATATGTTATAATATGTAATATTGACAAACTGCAAAATTAATGGTAGGTATATATTGTAAGAATGTTGCGTAAGCACATTCTAGTAAATAATGAAGATGATCTAAAAGATCATTATTGCCAATACCATAATTTTGATTTTTTAGCCTTGATTCGTTCAGAATAAATTGATTTTGAGAGGATCAAATAAATTGAGAATATGGAATAACTGATTTTCATTACTTTTTTCAATTTTGTAGCACTGTCATACAGGTAAAGAATCTGATATAGAGTTGCTAAAGTATAAAGATGTTCGTTAAAATACTTGTAGACCTATTTACGTGCAAATAAATATGGTACAAACGTTCGGTTCCAATAAAAATGTATTCATTTAATGAAAAAAGATTCATAAAAAAATACTCTAAAAAATATTATCAATACTGATTTAATAAATATATAATTAATTAGTAAACTATATTATAGTATCGCTGAAGTGAGTTTCTGTTATGTAATTTTATGCATAGTTGGTTGACTAAATTTAGGTTATATGTTTGTTGACAATATAGATAAGTAGTAATGTGAATATTAATTGTTGCATAAGGAAGCATC